>JAPYZN010000049.1:0-104076 GCA_030522865.1 Psyttalia lounsburyi
TAAGCCTCGGCTTCGCCTCGGCTGAAAATCGTGCATTTAACCTCAAACTCGGACTTATGCGCCACTCATCGTCCTCGATACATAATGTACTATTTCCGTCTCTGTTTCCTCGAGGAGAGTCTGCAAAATGGCATTGCCCATCGCCCTTGAGAGATCTACCCCTCACCGGCAATTTCAAATGAAGGGGAGGAGGGTATAAATAAAAAAAATATTCAGCATTTAGTTTAGTTGGTAAGCCATGAGTTTTTATTTTTTTAATTGAAAAAGTACACGCCCGGAAACGAGCCACTCATCTTACTCTCTCTCTCTCTCTCTCTCTCTCTCTCTCTCTCTCTCTCTCTCTCTCTTTCTCTCTCCTCCCACTGGTCCCCTTCCATGACCTCCACTTTCTGTCTGATAGACTCGTCGAATTAAACTTGAATCTGAATTCCGTATTTTTTTTTCTGATAGGACTGCACTCTCGACGGAAATGGCGGACTAATTGAGCGTGTTTAATGTTTTTTTGTGAGGAATGTTCGAGGGATTTTTAATTTCGTTGAGGGATAAATAATTTGAATGTCTATTTTACGAAGGTTTCGTATTCATTGAGGTGATAATGCGGGAGATTTTTTTTTTTGTAAAGCGGGAAAATTTTTGCGACGAATATATTGGCAGGGAGGGGATGTTAGTGTTCGCTGGGGTTCTGCTATTTGCACTCGAGAAATTGGAAAAATTTTTCTGCGATTACTGTATTATTAAAAATTAAAAAATCGTCAACCTCCTTCAATTGACATTATCCTCAGAATTGAAAGAGTCTCCTTAATTTTTGTTACAGAAACACAAGTGGATCACCGAGACATTCCTTCTGCAAGTGGAGGATCCAGTGGGGGACGGGTAACCCGTCCCGTAGTATAGTAAGGTAGTTTAGAGTAATTACGGAATTGTGCGGGTATACGGGGGACCAAAGGAGAGTAAAGTGGATACCAAACGATGATGAGTATTAAAGTTGAATTTGGAGGGCTACCGCCTCTCCTCACACTGCTATGCATTGGCATAGCAATTCTGCTGCAAACGCCACAAGTACGAGCCACCTCATCGGACATTGTCCACCAATTCTACGATGCGGATGTCCAGCGAATGAATCACCTCGTCGTTGACAAAAATACTGGGCGCGTTTACGTTGGTGCTGTTAATCGTTTGTACCAATTTTCTCCTGATTTGAATCTTGTGGTGAAAGTGGTAACTGGACCGCAGGATGACGCCCTGACATGCTCAAGCTTGGATTGTCCTCGTGAGGCTGTCAAAGGTCTAGTGGACAATGTTAATAAAGCCCTTGTCATTGATTACACAACATCACGGCTAATATCCTGCAACAGTTTGTTTCAAGGTACATGCGATGTACGAAACATTCACAATATCACCGATGTTGTTCAGAAAGTTAAAGAGGCCGTTGTTGCTAATAATGCAACGGCATCAACAGTGGCATTTATAGCACCCGGACCACCAAATCCACCGGTGTCACAAGTCATGTATGTCGGTGTCACGTACACTGGTAACTCGCCGTACAGGTCAGAAGTGCCAGCTGTCAGCTCTCGTTCACTCGACAAAGACAAGATGCTGAACATTGCCGAATCAGCAGTAACAACTGGCACCAGAATCTATGTTAATTCATTGTCACGTGAACGTTATCCCATTAATTATATCTATGGATTCAGCAGCGAGGGATTCAGTTATTTCTTTACAACACAGTTGAAGGACACAGATGCATCAAATTACATATCTAAACTTGTCAGACTTTGTCAGGATGATATGCATTATTATTCTTATACTGAGGTGCCGGTTGAGTGTAAGAATGAGGGGAGAAATTATAATCTCGTTCAGGCAGCTTATGTTGGCAAAGCTGGCTCTGTACTTGCTGGTGCACTTGGAATAACAGCTCAGGATGATGTTTTGTATGCTGTGTTTGCCGAGAGTGATACACCAACTAGTCCGAGACCGAGTAATCATTCTGCGTTGTGTGTTTATACGCTGAAGAATATCAGGAGAAAGTTTATGAGGAATATACAGAAGTGCTTCAGCGGTGATGGACAACGTGGCCTGGAGTTTATATCGCCGAGTCACAAATGCGTCCTTACGGTGAGTCAACACTTTCTCAGCAATTTATTTTTCATTTTTTGCGGGTAAAATTGGTGGAAGACTACTGTTTTGTTTGATGCAAGACTTATGGATTCTTGTTTTTGATTACTCTCGATTGGAAAAGTTTTCATGCTATCGCGGGAGGGAAATTGTTTGGCAACGTGGAGAGCGTAATCAACAGAAGAGTGTAATTATCGGGGTGGATACAAAGGATGAGCTTGATGGGATCTGGCTCATTGAATAGCCTGGAAAATTTCCGCTGGAAAACACAGCTTGTGAGATGTTTTTGCTGGAAAACTCTGAGAGTTATCATGAAACCAATTTCCTCATAATGAAAGCGGTTTTTGCTGGTATTTTGACTTTGTTGAAGAGAAAAACCGGGATGTCGGCATGTGTTCGCTAGTGGAAATTTTCCTGGCAATCTGGTGAAGCGGTTTTCATGGAGGATGCGCATTTCGGGAGTTAAATATCCAATTCTCAATGTAAAAGCAATGATTTTTCCTTTATGACTCAGCGATAGCTATGATAAATGAAATTTAAATTAGGGCCTATGATTGCAAAAGACCAATACGAAATATATCCCATCTACCCATCAGCTCATCCTCTCACTTCACTCGGAAACCAATGACAACTCTTTTAAATACTCAACTAACAGAATCAATTTTTCCTCCAAATGTATAATTCTCCCTCATCAAATAATTTCCTCCAGCTCTCAAAGAGCCTCCTTCAATCGAGTACGGATACATTCGTCCCTGAAGCATCACAATGTGTGTGCCTATAATTTTCTCAAGGAAATTAACGCGAAATATAATCGATACGTCCTTGTAAAGTCCATTAGAGGGATAAATCAATTGGCAACGGCTCGATATAGCCGTTTTATTTTCCACTCAGTACCTGTATTTACGTAACAGGTGGTACTTGGATGAATCGTCGGCATCCATTGCGTCTAAAGTATACAGTATTTGTGTGTTTAAAGATACGCGGTTTCTCCTTCTCATGTTAGGTGTCCTTGCCTTGCCACCACCACCATCACCACCACCACCATCATCACCACCACCACCACCACCACCACCACCACCACCACCACCCCTCACCCTTCCTCTCCCTCTGCGACTCTTCACCATATGCTCAATCCATTACGAAGACACGTTGAATTGTTGATTGTAACGATGAAGAGAGGAAGGTTGAGGGGGAGGGAGATGATGGCCGAGCGCAAATGATTTTGCACGTTGGTAATGGTATTTTCCATGTGACGCCAACCCCCCCTCCCCCTCATGGCCCCCCACAAAACGATTAAATTCACTCTTCACCTGAGGTTTACCTTTATCAATTATGCGGCCAGTCTTGGTTGAATGCAATTCGTTATTGTCATGGTAAATAATTAGCCCATTGTTCGATGAAAATTGTTAGGTTTTAGGTTTTTTTAAATGAAAGCTTCTTTGGTCTTATCAAATTTTTTTCACGTGGTTTAGTGTCGTGAATGAAAGGAACTGTTCAGAATGCAAGTCCTCTTTATTTCATGGCAGACTACCATATGTTGCTCGTTATATTTATTTGAAAGACGTTTAATTAGATTTAGTCGAGATAAATTATCAAATGTAGAATAATTTTACAGTACTACTCTAAAATATAAAATTCATTCAAATCCTCATGAAATCAACATCGGCCCAGTGGAATACTAATTTAGCTATTTGAAATGTTTCACTGTGCTTCATCTCTATTATTTACTAACTACATTCATCGATTCTTTTTTCCGAAATCATGAATTCATCACCAAAATGAATAATCAATTACCAAGTTCTTATAGTCCTTCGGAAAATTCAATCTTCTATTTCTATTTTCTGGTAACTCATATAGAATTATAGTTCCCCTGAATAATTAGTTCATTCTTCCCTTAACATTACTGTGTTTTACTATGTGTTAATAGTTCTTTTTCCTTATCAATTTCATTTTTTCTCTACCTGGCTTAGTGTCGTGAATGAAAGAAACCTCTGAGGATACAGGTTCTTTTGATTTCACGTGAGAATACCACCTGCCGCTGGATAATCTCAAAGAGCAGATAAGGGGGGGAGCTATCGTAAAATTTGTGCTTATAGGAGTTCTTTTTTATTACCAAGGGATGTTGTTTCTTGTTGAAGATAATGGGAAGGTTGTTTAGTTGGTTTGAGTGGTTGTTCTTGATGGTGCCTGTACCCAGACCGCCGTACAGGGTTTGGGTGTGGTAAGGAGGAAGTTATGGCAATTTCATGGCTTCGGACTGATAATTTTTACAATTGGAAATGATGAAATTCCTTGAAAATTCAGTAGGGCTATCACTCAACATCCATTTGTACCAGAAATATCCACCACAAATATGTTTAACAATTCGTGCTGACAAAACAAATTTCGTTGTGCCTAGCCTGACTTTTAGTCCATCCCACTTCAAGGGGGAAAAAAAAATCTGCGAGATTTCAATGCCACGTTCCCACGGATCATGCTGAGAAAGAGTTTAGTATTTCTCGGGATCTTTGAATGAGTGGGATGCAATTCAACCGAGTGACAAAGAGAAAAAGAATACCTTCAAGTGGCAATGAGGAATTAAATGGAAGAAAAACTGAAAAGGAATGGAGAAAAATTATGTGCTTTAGAGCAACCGATTAGTTCCAATTAGAGACGGAACATTCGACGAGGTCGATCGCAATTGTGGACGAAGGATGGTGATGATATTTTTTCTCTCTTCCGTGCATTTTTTCAGAAGTGGGTCGCTCGGGGTTATCGCGTCTGGAATTATTTATACGAATATTACGTCGAATGGAATTCACGTATCGTACCATTGGTTTGGAGTTTTGGTAACTATCGATTTCATTTCGTGGATGGACAATTTTTTTATTTCGACCGCATTTCAAACGGTTTCGGGGAAGTAATTTTGAGTGTTGTTCGAGGTCTTGGTATCAAAGCGCCTTAATTGGTAATCAACCATCTAGAGGTGAATAAAAGTCCAGATCTCGTTGTGAATATTTATCCAGCTTGGGGTCGTTTAATTTGGAAATTGAATCAATTGGAGCGGATAATGGTTTTATAATGTTGATGGGGATTTGAAAAAAAAATACAGGACATGAACCAAACGGATCAGTTAATTGCAGTGATTTATTAGAACCTTTTTCTCTCAGTTCAGAATTAAAAGTTAAAACACTGAACGGTCAATGGAACTTTGGAATAATTTAATAGAAATTAAATGGAAATATTCATAAAATATGTTGAGAACCTGCTAGCGAATTAGTTGTCATTTATTTCAGCCAATAATGTTCTTCTCGATCTACTCAATCTGTCTTGAACGATACAATCGTGTAGCGAAGGACAAAGTCAATTTTCCCCGCGAGTAAATTTCCATTCTCAAGACAATTTAGATCGATCACCTCCCTAATATCATCACAAAACTCTATTTTCATCAGACGCAAAGAGTGAAGTAGTTTAACCACTCATTTTATAAAGAGCATTCAGGATGATGCGCCAACAGGATCGTCAAGTCTTTCAACCTCCCGGTGGAGAAACCTTATCTACTTTGCGATAACTCGATTAATTTCTCGATGAGTGGGCGGTTTTTGCACCCTAAGGATATTTTATACCAGCTATTCGATTTGCGCATGAAATTAGATATTCCCTTCTTTCTCGCTAGGAAACTCAACGCTGATTGCAGATAGAGTCAAATAACTTTTTTTCCTCTACTTTTCTGCACGAAAACTTTTTAAATTCAAGTATTTTAATATCCTTGAACCCAAGAGAGCATACTTTTGACTTTATCTCTGGTTTTTGCCAGCATATATCTTGCTAATATCATTCTAAAAATAGGGGGCATTGGCACGGGGCCAATGGTCGATTATTTCAATGGAATCCTCATGTATATCGAATGTTTCATTATTCTTTTCAGAGTTGAGTATTTACCATTTACAAGTATCCAATATTCTCTGAATACATTTCTCATTATTTGGCTATCATATGATCATCCATTACTGCATTAAGCAGTATTTTCTCGAAATTATATGGATAATTATCATTTTTTTCAACGGAACGTTCGTTATCCCTCTCAACTTGGGCGATTTTCCTCGAAAAGTCAGTGGCGAATTGAGTCGGCTTTAACAGTTTAACCGCTTGGCTACATAAATCACGCGAGCGTACACCTCTAGCCCCACCATCAACTACTGGATTTCTTCGCAAACTCTTCTATCTATGTGCATTGACCATGTACATGTGCATTGCTCCATTCTAGATAATTACAATCCCAATAATATCTAATTTTTCCAGAACAGGATATTAATTGGTTTCGCTTAACTTATAGAATTGCTATTAATTTCTCTTTCTTCTACAGCCCACGACGAAAACGTCTCATTTCCCAACTCTACACTCACTAGTATCAAAAATTTTCACCAACCCCAATACACCCGAACAAAAATCTCTCGTTACTTTACCTCCGCCAGTCTGAACATCCGGGTACATCGTCACTCGTCTCAAACCCCCAGATTTTTTACCATTCGAGGAGAGACGGGCAATTGTTTGCCCAGTTCAGGGTTTAATTCTCCAGCCAACAATGGAATCGTGCTAGTGACCGAGATGGCGTATAAGAAACGTAAAAATTGCGGCAATGGAGTGAAGGGGGAGGGAGTGGGTGCGAAAAAAAAGTATAACCCTCTAAAGCATATAAAAAGTGGCAGAAGTAGTGTTACAAAGAGTAGAAGGGGAATAGGGTGAGTGGGCACGAGTACGATGTAGAGAGAATGGTTAGATTTTTGTTGGAAAGACCGAAGGAGAAGAGAGTGAAAAGGGGGTCGGTCACTTGTTTGAGAGAGAGAGAGAGAGAGAGAGAGAGAGAGAGAGAGGGAAGAGCCATTCCCGCAAATTGGATGGTCTAGATGGCGCTGGTTAAGGCGTCAGTGGAAGCCCGAGGGGCTGAGGGGATGGATATTTTCATGAAAAAGGTGAGCAAACCCATGCAATTAAAAAGTTTTCGAATGAGGAAAAAAGACCTTACGCCACCTGGTGGACTAAGAGATTGAGATTGAGGGAAAATGGAGAAATTCGTTTTCACAGACACTATATTCCATACCTTTTTCCCACTCCTCTACACTGCTTTCCTTTTCATTTTATTCTCCCGCTAAACCTCAATGTATCTGGAATAACGAGAGTCCCAGAGCAAAGCTCGTTACATCGTGTTATACTTTTATGATGAAGTTTTCCTTCGTTTTCAACATCAGGTTTTATTATACTGAGTGCTTTATGTGTTATTCACCCATACGGTCGGGGTGGAATCAATAGGTTTATTCCGTTGACCTGGAAAAACGTGAAACTTTTATACAAATTTCTGATGTTATCTTCTGTGGGTTCATATTTCTGTGCCCTCCTCATTTCCCAATTCCAACTCGTCTGCGCAATTGTCCAGAAATTTTCTCCTACGCATTGTTAAACCTTCTCTCAATTAACCATTCATTCAATACTTCTTACTTTTTCATCAATAATTCATAACTTAATTTTTAATGCAAACCTCTTGTACATCAGTTTGCAATTAAACAAAGAAACAAGTTAATCCGTATTTATAGATGACGAAAATTCAAGTACTTCCATAACTCTGAGATTTAATCTAGTCAAAGGAGGGAATGGAGAATGAACAACAAAGCCCGAGGAGAAGGTAAAAGGTAGTTATCGGGGTGGTAGCCAAAGGAGGTAGAGGATGAAGAGAGACAGAAGAATGAAGTATCCGAGAGGTTCTGTAGGTTGTACTCTAACCTAACACCCCCCATTCCGGGGGGAGTTTAAGGGTTGCGGTAAATGGTAAGCGCTCGATTGATTTACGAGAAGGCAAGCGCACGTATACCGCGCACTAACCGACTGAAGCCATATACAGAAAGAGAGAGAGAGAGTGAGAGAGATCAAAACGGCGATGGGGAACCGTGAGGGGCCTCAAAGCCTACCGCTAGCATCGTGAATCGCATTGTTTTATCGTGAATTTTTTGTCTCTTAAGAGTCGGTCCGGTCGCAGTGGCTATCGTCATAGCAACACACGAACGAAATCATATTTATTTTGAACCCCATTCTATTATAAAAATGACAATAAAATGGAAGAAAAAACCAGCATCTAGGGATTTGGAGGCTTAAAAGGAGTGAATATTCGCGGCACAATGGGGAGTTCCACGTGACTTTATAAGCCCACACATGTTGTGCATACATGTGTATGAGAGACGGAAAAAAGATGAATATTGTGCGTTATAGTTTTCTCGAAGGGCGAAGTGAAAGCTGGCGCGGGCGTTGGATATTTTAACCGGCTCTACGAGCCATACTAACCAGGTTATACTCTCGCCAAGTAAACCAAGATCCAACAGGGTATGTTCGTTGCCCACAAACGGTATATCTTTCTGGTTATCATGATGATTTTACAGACCGGAAATGACACGAATGGGGCCATTAAATGTTGCTGGAGATTCGTGATATCATTGATGGCTGGTTGAGCATGAGAATCCTCTTAAAATCGACTAGTGAAAAATTAATTCTTTACGAGACTGTGGCACATGACCCGTTTGAGTAGATAATATGATAACATCATTTTTGCATGATCAAAAGAGGAGTGACTGAGCTAGAGACGGGAGTTGATGCAATGACAGAGAAATGAAGGATTAAAGGAATAAAGGGAGCATTTGTTTAGACTCTGTGTCAGCTTTGGAATTAAGGATATGAATGGAATGTACAGTAACATAGGAGGAAACACTAAACTGATCCCCTCGCCACAACGAAATTGTATCCAATGACGCTGAGGGGGAGAAAAAACTCACCACTGGGAATTCAGTGGAAGAAATAAAGTCGCAGAAACACCAGTGAGCAGGTTATTCCGAGTGTCTTGGCCCCTGTATGGTGTAGAGTTACCAATGGTTGCCGGTGATACTGTCTTCCTCATAATTCCTGTAATCTCGAGCGTATCTCCGGGCCCAAACTCGTCTGGACCTTGCCGTAACGAAATTTACCTTTGAGTGGCCACTGGAAGATCTCTTTTTTCCGGATTCAATTGACATGTAATCGAATAGGGTCGGGGAGGGAGGAAGGGCTCGCTGGTACCCTTCTCTGAACGCTTAAATCTAATTTTCTAGACTCGGGAGCATCCTGATTATATTTTCAATGCATGCATTCTACTTTGATGAGGGAAAAATTAAAATTTCATCAGTAGTGGAGGATTTGTTGAGGAAATCCTCCATAAATGTTAATCCCATATTTGGTGTACCATTTGGAATTTCGTCTGTGAAGAATATTATATAAGCTGTGGAATATTATTTTCTAAAAGTGCATCGATAGAATCCTCCCTCTCTCTCTCTCTCTCTCTCTGTGATGAAACCGTCACCTAATCCAATCTGCTAGATCTCTCTCGTCTCTTATCTGACCAGCCGAAACATGATTTTCCACGATTGAAATTATGGGGGGAAGTTTCAATTGGCAATAATCTGAATGCATTTGAACCGAGATAATCGAAATGCACTGTTACTTTGGGGAGATAATTAGAGCATGTACGGATAGCGGGGGTTGTCGGTGGATCGAATTTTGTGGGGGCAACAGTTGCCTACCAATGACATAGAACTGCAAGAGATGATAATGTGTGCTAACGGACGGTCGGACGCAACAGGCCGGAAATATTGTGAAATAGATAGATGATGGTGGAGCAGGAATAGTGTCCTCCTGCTGTTCATCGGAGTATACTCCCCAACAATGCACTATCTCACTCTTAATCCTTCCAGTGTTGACCTCCACCGGTGTTCAGGCTGTTGAGACAAGAGGGTGCCTCAGATGAGAATTTCTTGATAACAATTTTCTGAGATTAGTGACAGTCCAATGGGTTGCTTCGGTTCATTTTCTCTGTGATTGTTTGGGGCAAGTGGCGCGTGAAGAAATTAGAGGTATATTGAATTATTCCACAATTGTCGACTCAATCGTGGCGTTTTATTTTTTATATATTTCATTTAGAATTATTTCAAGAGATTAATGAAAATTACAGAATGACATTTAATTGCATCGTCATATTAGGTAGAATTTGATATCTCAAGTGGAGAAAAATCGTAAGCGTTCCTATTATAAATTTACTATTATACTATGTCCATTTCTCAATCACATTGAAATTTTCCTGGCTAAATGGCATAGAAAATTGTGGAGTATTCTGAAAACAATATCCTCCTACATGATTCCTTATATAAATGAATGAAATAAAATATCTATTACTGATACTTGAAAAAAATCGGTAAAAATGTGATTTCCACTAATTTTTTCTCTCGGCGCAGTTATCAGTGATAAAAAAAAATGAATAACTGATTCGCGTCTCCCGGGATCGACATGACAATTTTCTTCATTTTTCATGATTCATCTCCATTTGAATAATGTGAATTTTACGAACATATTATGCTTCCACCAGACAACAGTAATCTACTCAAGCTCGAATTCACCATCGGCTGGAAAAATTGGAATAATCGGTTATTCATGAGCGCAGTTTGAAATATTTCGGTGCGAGTGAAATCGATGTGTCGGTTTAAATTATAGGCGGTTGAAAATTGTGGGTAATCTCGAATTACTCGTGCTTCCACATTTGTGGCTTCCCCTTCTCACATCCCTCATGCATTCCCTTTTCTCGCTTGAATCTACTAGTCTGGATTTTCAGATACGCGTCTCTAATAATCTCTAACTAGGAACAACTGGTGTATTTGTTGGTGGGTTTTAGAGCCATCTACCGAGGCCACTTTGGACGGTAATCGGTGTAATCAACGTCCGATTTACTTCCGAGTTTCTAATTAGCTTTAGAGCTCCACGTGAATTTGTTAGGGAATCCGTGGGGCAATTGTTTCGATTTCCATCGAGAGGTGCCCTCTCTTTCTATCTCCCTCCTTCTCTTTTCATGTTTCTCTATTTTGTGAGTGGGTATGACTGGTGGCGCATTACGCTCGTGTAATTGTCAATGTAACTCGCCTCAAACCCCTTTGCCAAGGGCACTGGACAAATGCAACTAAAGGGCGAATGCATTATCGTCGCCAATCCCACTCATACGGATTTCGGAATTAATTGCGCTTCAATGCCCCCTCACTTGGGTCGGAATATACGCAGTGAATAAATAATCCATGAAATTTTGAAATGAGCGCCATTCACATTATTTTCCGTTCTATTCAGGGACCTCTGGGGACCGCTGGGACGGCAGGTTTTCAGGAGAATTCATATATTCTGTTCGCTCGTGAGTGGATGAGTGGAGTGTTAGGGATTCAAGTTGACAGCTTTGCTAATGTTTAAATAGTTCATTGGATTTTCAAAGTTAGCACAAATCAATCAAATCACTAATTTTTCATTACTCATGTTTATTTTCAATTACTTATTGGCTTAAACTGTTCCTTAAATCGATAAATTTCTACGAAAAACGAAGGAAAAAATCTCTCTCCATAAATCTGAACAACTCGAACTCAATCACGAACTTATCAGCGCCAAATAAAAAGAATCTCTGATGAAAAGCTCTTCTGACATCCATTCCTTTCAAATGATACATTTGACAAAAAATCGTCAAATGCTTAATAGAATTTCTCGAAGCATTTGAATTTTTTTCGTCCTCACGTAATTTCCTGCCATGGAAAATCTCGATTCAACAAGATAGCCTTATATCGACGATCTTTATATGCATTCGCTCTCGAGAGCACACCATTTTCCTTCGTGGAAGCTAAAGTCGACGCCCATAGCATTTACTCTTCTTTTTATTTCCCATCTCCCTCCACTCTGAAAGGCATCCCATCGTCTTGTCGTGATACTCCAACCCTATATATGCCAATGCCCGCCGGTAATTTTCAATTTCAATCTCACCCATTTCCGAATTCTCAGCTGCGCACCGTGTGAATCCCTCCAGGGCGAGATGAGACATTTTTTTTATTCCCCTTCCACTCATCTCCCTCTAATTCTCCCATTTCTGTCCTCTTGAATGTCTCTTTCAAGACTCGCATTTTTATCTTATACTGATGAGAGAATGTCTGTCTCTCCCCCACGATTGATTTTAAAATTTCACTTATTTACATATGTGTCAGCCAGACTGACGTTATCATTTCATTGAAAATGATCTGCAAGAATTTTTTATCTACCTAATATCAAATGCAGAGTGTCCGTAAAAGAACAGATTTTTTCCATCTAATAACATGGATATTTTTAATTCAATAACCAACAATTTATTAGCTTTGCTAGCAGATTTTCCAACTCGTCAAATAAAATCCCATAATTCGGTAATAACTACTTCTTGGAGATAAACTTTCGACAAAGGAAAATCATTTCATTGAGATCTACCTCACGCTATAAGTCCTCGCGGTACAATTCTTCGATGGGGACTGAGTTTCCATAAAATTTTCTCTTCGATCGAATAAAGGATCGTCAACGTCTCCCAAGCATCATCATCATACAGTGTGGTGAGTGGAGGATGTAACATTGAGGATAAAGGAGGAAAAGGATACATAATAAAAAAATGAGAAAAAAAATTGTGGAGAGATAGTAACGTGAAAGATGAAAAAGCATGGTTGGGCAAGAAAAAAAAAGGAAAAATGATAAAAACGCGCAACAGGGCGGAAGTACGTAAAAGCGGATGGGACGTCGATATCACTCAATGGCGGTGGGGAGGTAGGGGTGAGGATGCGATGGTGGTAGACCCTGGGCTTTTGTTGGTCTATTCGGACGCATCCCCTTTTTCTTCTTACACACACATTTCTCTCCCTCCACCTTGCTTTTTGCTTGTAAATACAGAGAGATCCGCAATATACACCTAAACAACCTCAACATCCCTTCAACATGGTTGATGCTCTTCTGCATCATACATAAGTACACATTGGCCTGCAAACACACGCATTATGTGGCCCATGGGGTAACGTGATGGAGACAGTGAGAAAACCACATGTATAGTGAGTCTTTTGTGTTTGTAGAGTACACATTTAATCATGTGAGGATATTTGTTTCTTTGCACAGTTATTTGGGGAAAGAAAGAAAGTGTTGGGGTGGGCTGATGCAAGTATTCGTCGTGGATTCGTCTTTTGTCGTAGGTAATCCGCTCAGACTAGGATTCGCCTTTATTCCAGTGTTCCTTTATTGTCAGATGGCAGTAATGATGAAGATGAAAATATTTTTAACCATATAAATCAGGCAAAAGTTAGTTCTTCATGCAGACAAACAACTTCAGGATCCCTTCAACATGATTGACACGCTGCTATTTTGTCCATTTGATTACAATTTCCGATGAATTAACTAAAATTGACGTTTCAAGAATCTCCTGCACTAGTAGCGGTGATAGGTATATAGATGATACGTCAAGACACAAGTGCATGAGCAAAGGACGTTCAATCTCTGGTTAGTACAAGGGGTGTGGGCAATGAGCACATAACTGCACGTCCATTGACGTCACCCCTATGTATCACGTCCCCAGGTATTTCGATTGGACAAACGTAACACGCCGGCCCACTGCCTCCTCTTCCTCCTCCTCCTCCTCCTCCTATGCACTGATCAGTGTATCAGAATACTCAGCCAGGATAGGTCGATAATGATTGTACTCAAGTGGTTAGGTGATACTATTGATGTAGATCAGAAGGAGTTTAATCTTGATAGGCTCAAGTTTAAATCACTCGAATCTCGTACATAATGAATCATTCTAGATTGGATCCAATAGTGTTGTTAGTGTAAATGCATCTCTTGTTGTTGTCATCCCTTTGATAAAGTCTCGTCAAGTTTTCAGAGACGAATGAAACGTTCCTCGGTCATTCACTCATCAAGAGACTGGGGAGAAAAATATCAACTTCCGTTGGAAGCTTTCGTTTGTTCATAGAAATAATGATGTTTAGAGGACAAGTCTAATAGATCATCATTGCATCCATTTATTAATATAATATTAGTTCAGGACAATCATGATTGTACTCAAGTGGTTAACTGATACTGTTGATAGAAATCCGAAGGGGTTTAATGTTGATAGGCACAAGTTTAAATCACTTGAATCTCACATATAGTGATCCATTCTGGGTTCAGTCCCATATCATTCGAGCTATTGATGGGTAACGGCATCTTTTGTTATTATCCTCCCTTTGATTCACTCTCTCTGCTCCGCTCCGCTCCGAATGAAGCATTCCTCCGTTATACTGGAACGATTCACTGATGAAGGGGCGAACGAGAAAAATATAAAAAGGCAGAGAGAAAACGGGAAATAAAATATCTATTGGAGGACCCACAACGACTCTTTGATTCCAAGTTTATTGAAGTTCTCTGTCAATAAAAAAAAATCACTACTGGGCGGAAAAAATACTTGTGTAGTTTTTGTCGACTGAAGCATTACGAGTTTCTCGTTAATGAGAAAAAATTTCATGAGGAGGAAAATTGTTTGATGAAATTTTTTTTACGTCTTCTTAGATATCAAACGATTCCTTGGAAAAAAATGATTGGACTTTTGCTTTACGGTAGTAATTAAGAATAGTTGTTAGAATAGTGGGAGTTGTGAATGTGTCGGGAGGAACAGGTGGCTTGAGTTGTGAGGAATATTTTATGGCTTTGAAATCAATCTTGCCGAAAGCAAGCAATAAACAAGACATTTATTTAATTAAATAGGGCCCTCCAAACTGCAACTCTCGTCTGTACTAGTCCCCAGCCAATAATTATCGAGTATCATGAAACTTCTGGAGTATCGGGAGTATTGCTCTGCTCATCCTCTACACCGGATATCGGAAATAATCAAAGTCCAAAACTCCTCCCCTCCCCCGAAGCCTCGAAACCGAGCTACAACAGTGGTTGGAATAAGGCGCAAGTAGAGTACCTTTGCTCAAAACGTTTGGTTAGAGCTTATGAATAGAAACGGGTCGCAAGGGTGGAATCGTTTGCCGGATCTTGCGGGTACATCACGGGAAGCGGGGAGAGAATTTCAACTTAACCCATGAGAAAACTATTAATATTCATGATATCGCGATAACGGGGCAAAAGCATCGTGAAATTGCTCCACTGATGGCTGTAAGCAGAGGAATAAAATTCCGGATGGAGACAAGAGGAGGCGAACTTTATCAGCAATAGGACATAGCAAAAATGTATATCTGAATTTCAGACACTCATAAAATGGCTGAACAAAATCCAAACGTGTCTGAATTTCAGATATTAATTTTTGCTGTGGAAATGTTGGAGAGCAATTCGAGTACTGGTACTAAGAAATTTCTGGGTCGGCTCTGGCTAGTCCCCCAGTATAGTTACACGATATTTATCTACAAGAATGGAAAACGTCAAGTACCAAGTGACTACCGGAGACGAGCCATTGTAAGGGACAATTTTTACCTCTCGGAGCTGCTGTTGTCGTGAATAACTGTAATTTTTAGCGATGAGTGGTGAATAAAGCCCCTCTGACGCAATTTGCTTCTTGATGCGTGAGGTGCCAAGAGTGCAGATGAGGAACAACAAGGGGGGAAGCGAGGGGGAAGCGAGGGGGGATAGACGAGGACATCTCCCTTTGTTCGCTTCGACAATGGTAAATACAGTTGGCAATCCATTACATCATTTTTTTTTTTCACTTCTTTTTGTTTTGTCCATACAATAGGTTTTTTTTCTTCCCAATTGTAGAGGAAAGTGTGGTTGGTTAATGTCAATTGAAGAGACGAGTCAATTCCGTAGAAATGATTTTCACAAATTTTTGTTTAAGTTTGCTGAGAGGAGCGAGAAAATGACTAATAATGAGGCTCAATATTCATTCATTTAATAATTTTTCCTTTTCACCTAGAAGTAAATTGTGAGATATAAATTTTCAACAATGTTACAAGTACTATTGGCGAAAGAACAATTTCTTACAGTAACACCTAAAGCCCGTAGAAATTATCGTGTACATCCGCTCATTATCTCGGTGAACATCGCAGCATGAGCATGATAGAAGCGGTACAAAACAGGATAAAATGGCGTATTGCAAAAAAAAAATGCTGCCGTATGAAAAATGAAATGAAATACAACGTATAATATAAAAATTGAGTGAAAAGGTAACAACAAGCAACAAACTAAAATTAAACACCACGCGTTTTTCCAAGTTTCGTGTTTCTCGATCGGTGTAAACGAGTCCCGCGAGCCGGGGAATAAACCAGTGGGGATAAGGATGGATAGAAGAGAGAGCGAGTATCAACAACGCCGAGTGTTGTAGCGGGTTATAAGCTGCTGCGTCGAGGGGATCGAGAGGTGCATAGGGCAGACATCTTACGTTAGGAACCGGGTTGGTTAAGGATAGATATACAGTAAGCTATGGGTCAGAACAACCCATGAGCCTGCTACTCTCGGGAGCTAACGTCGGCAGATAGGACGCCGGCAGCTGGCAATTACTAGCTGGAATGTCTGGGAACGCGTGGGACTCGATCTTGAAGGCCCCGTGTGGTACGACACCGGGCGATTTTACTTCCCTCCAACTCCCTTCCACTTTATCCTCCTCTACTTTGGTCTTACTATCCCCGCATATTCCTTCTAACCGGCTACATTATGTACATACATCTATGCACAGAATTACGTGGGACAGGTATATACTCGTCGAGCGACATTTGTTGAAGCATCTCACGATTTTCCACGACTTCTTACCGAGTTTCAGGAGTCGTTTCCAAGGTGATCCGCTTTGTCGGGAAATTAAAAAATTCTTCGAATCGCTGAAAATAGAGGGTGTTCTGCAGAAAGTCGGAGAAATTTCAGTTTCTGTTTGGCTGTTGGAAAGGATTTTTCTTAGGTTAGTTAGAGAGATATTTACAGGGAATATTGGAGAACAGAAAAAGTGGCGATTCGCTGGAGGAGAAATCCATCCAATAACGTCTTCATTCCCCACTATAATCGGAGGAATTTATAATGACACGGGGACATTGATACGAAATCTCTTTCGCAATTGTTTTCAACAGATCGTTGTTTAATTTTATCCGAATAACTTTCTCTCCGCTCAACCTATCTCCCCCTCCACCATTCGTATCTGAAATTCATCTCAGCGCCCACGCGCCACTCTCTCAGCTTGTGAAATTTAGCGGCGCGCGACTTGGTTTTATTTCCTCTTCAAATTGAGAAAAGAAGAAATAATAATAAAACGATAAAAAAGAAGCCCAAAAGTGGGAAGAAAGGATGAAAAAGGAGGAGACGAAGGCGCAAGCAGAATCGGGTCTCTCGACGACGATCAACATCTGGCGTTGCGATTTTGCCCCGGAGCCATTGGAGCGATTGGGCGCGAGCCGTGAAGATAAAACGTACTGATTCTTCCCACCTTTTTCTCGCTCCCTCTCTCTCGGTTCCTTTGTTCTCTCCTTTTTTTCATACGTTTACTCCCGTTTCGATCTACTCGCACGCGTATGTTCACTTCTACTATCTCTAGTAATCGTAGACGCGTGCAGCCGAGTACCTGCAGGGGGAGATGAGGAGGGAGGCGGGAAGAACTCGTTGGCGGACGAGTCAGATTTTCCCACTCGAGTTCTTGAGATAGTCTCCAGTTGTTTTTATACCTTTCTAGGTATTATAACATACCCACTTATAACCGCAGAAGAACAAGAAGATGTTGAATTATAAATATTGCTCTTGATTCTAAAAGAAAAAATATTGATGAAATCGGATCAATAATTATAATTTGAAAATTAAGGAGAGAATCCATTTGAGAGAGATTAATTAGGAGGAGTTTATCAAATAATCCATATCTCAGGATCTAATGGTTGGATTTTAATGAGTTTCATTTCATTGTGAAAGCTGAAGGCATTTTCATAACAAAAAAAAATCTATCTGCAATAAATATCAAAGGGTAGAGGGTAGAGCGTATTATATTTTCCATATATTCGGATTAAATGAATTGAAGCGAATTAGATGAATGAGATGTTATTTTAAAGCGTTGACTCTTCTAAATGTTGCAGAGATAACATTTTTTTTCTTAATATTCCAAGTTATAATTATAGGGTCTTGTTTTAATCGATGGCTAATTGGAAATGTTTTCTATTTGAAAAGCCTGAACACCTATTATGTAGATTCCCCGTGATTTCTCTATGCCAAGAGACACTCACTTATTCTCAATCCGTTTTTGTTTCTGACGGAGGGGCTTATGAAAAGGCTTTATTGCGATGACAAAGTTTCTGGAATGTACCAGCAATCTGTCTTACGTACGCCGTGAGTCATATCGTTGTACGTTATTTTGTTTCATTTCTTTTTCGCTCTTGCAATGCGGATATATGCCTCCAACGGCATCGATCAATTTATCGATCCTTCGACACACTTACCCCATTATTTTTCACGGATTTTGCGATTTCATGGATAAACCGGACTGATAAGGTGGTGTTGTCTCCATCGTACATCGATGGATAAAACATTAGGGATATTGAAAAAAAAGACGAGTCAATTGAGGGTGAATGATGAGTATTCTCCTAGCGAAACATAAAGAAGATGTTTTATTTTTCTGTGGAAAAATATGTCAAGTCGTCTTCTATTATGATGTAATATTTCATATTTAATTTGAGGATTTATGAAAAAAATCCTAAATCACTGATATCAAATAGTTTCGGCTCTCCGATTTAATCTTGGATTATTTTTCTACAAAGTCTCTCATTTTTTCATCAACGGATGATATAAGTTTTACAAACTAGTAAAATTTTATGCTCTCTAAATATGAGACAACACGTCATAAGTAATGATGATGATTCAATGAAACAATTGAGAAAACAATTACGCAACATGAAAAGCCATAAATTATATCCCGAGAATTTTTAATAAATTTCGTTGTACGCAGTAGCTATAAATAAAATTCAAATTCCCTCTTATATTATTTTTACAACCGACGTTACACGTGTAGATGGTGTTTCCCCGGTGAATTGCAAGCAGCACGCGTTCCCTCAGATATAAAATCTTTACCTCCCACGATACGTGTAGATTAGGGCTAGGCCTATACCACCCGTTGAAAAAATGCAAATTAGTGTACAGAGAATACAAAGATGCGAACTTCCGTTCCAAAATGTTGTACTATTTTTTAAAATCAATACACCAATGCACCAATGATACCTAAACTATTGAGGAAAATAAATATTTTTGTTAATAGAATGGTAATTTTTAAAAGAGCCAATCGATTTATACGTAAAATATCATAAAATCTCTCATTTCATAATTTCTTATCAAACTTTTCACATTCACTAATTATTTCACTAGGAAATACCCGATTATCCCTCTGTAAAGAATAATATATCCCCCGATTGAGCGATAAAGAACACGGGTCAAATGTAATGTGATATCCTCCCGGTTTAGTCTCGTAATCACGATTTACAAAGTCATAAAACAAGACACAGTTGAGAATTCTCAACGAGTCTGGAGTTGTCCGAGATCGATATAAGTCGACGTTTGAACGACCGGTTAAAGAAAGACAGTGAATATCCAAGTATAACTATCTACGTGTATGTGTAAGTGAAGAGGATATTTCCTACCGCCGGTGTTGGGATTACATCCGGCTATGTCGAGTGTGCGGGTGGCTATGAGTGTGTTAAAAAATGAACAACGGGGGGGGGGGGGGGGGGGGGGGGGGGGAAAAAAAAGGGGGGGGGGGGGGAATGAGACGCTGAGAGAGAAATACATCCATAAAAACGGACAGGAATGTTTTAATGCGGGAGGAGATCAGAGGAATAGAGTGGTGGATGTTAAGAGAGGGTGGATGAGAATGAGGTGAGGGTGGGGTAGATGAGAACACCCAGTCGGGGAGTCTGGATAATATTACGACGCTTTAAAATGCTAATTAGAATATTCCAATTAAACCGACGTTAACCTGACCTTTTCTCCCTTAACGGTCGCTCCGTATATCCCTTTCCTCGAATTTGCACGTGTATATTCGTAATACCAACGACCAAGTCCCTCTCGAACCCCTCTCTCCCGCGCACCACTCGAATTCTAATAAATTTTAAACTCCATAAAAGGTCATTAAGGCTGAGGATTGTTTTAATCACTTGGATGGAGACGGTTTTTTAAATATTTCGCTATCAGTGAAGAATCGCTCTGAGAGAAAAATCAAGAGGATTTTTTGGAGGATCCAATTTACCGGAGAGTTTATCAATTTTAAATTATTGAGTCAACTGATCACAACAGAAGTTCAATTTTTCTTAAACAGATAACATTTAACATTTTCCATCGAGTTGGTCAATTTCTCTGAAACCAATCTATATTATGTCACTCCACCAAATACTCTTACGTCTGACACACAATTTTTTAGCAGAACAACTTTTTTCTCTCACTGTATTAATCTCAATTTAACCTTTTGCTACTATATCGGCCTTTTGAAACTCTTTCTGGCGGAAATAGTTAAAGTTCAATTATCCCAGCGTAAAATTGGGATTAAATCAATCGAGTGCGATGTAACTTCTCTCAGAAAATAAACTAATTGCCCAACTTCCTTCCAAGAAGATATTTACGTAACTTTTTGGAGCCGGTAACTGTTTTGACTATAAAAAAAGTGAGATAAATCGCTTTCACCTTAAACTCATTAACGATACATTTATTTTCTCGTACTCGTTCGGAGATCAAACAATGGACAATCAGCATGAATAAGTCATCCTGATGCTAAAAAAAATACGGGAAACATTCATCTCTGAGTGTTTGTTCGACTTTAAGCTTCTATTTGAAGTTTTTTCATTTATGTAAAAATAAGAATAAAATTAAAAAAGAAATGAGAAATGATAAATGATCGCTTGCCATTGGAAAAAAAATAATTAAATTTTTTTATTCAATTCCAAGCCCTCTGAAAATGAATATTAGTATTAGAGTGAAGAAAAATAAGTGATGACCGGAAGAAAACATGAAGTGGGGGAAAAAGAAATCACATAGATATGTAATAATTTCGGGAATATTACGGCAAGGTCGATTGAGGCCGCAAGGCCGGTCGTTGGATTGTCGTAAAAGTGGCGCGTGTTTCCCAGGGGCCCACACGGTTCCCACGTATCGAAAGGACACGGAAAGAAGGCGTCGAATTGCCTGATTTATGGACGATACCAAAGTGAGGAGGTGCATCACAGTCTTGGAATCGATCACGATCGATTGGTGATCGTGACAACGAGTGTGTCGTTCAGGTATACAATATTGTATTCCCGTGGCTAACGACAACAGATAGAGTGAGATATGACCATGATTTCAATCATTGTCTCATTGGAACATGAAACTATCGCGAAACAAATTGTTTGCCATTCATCTGACTGATTTCAGAAGTATTCCTCTATACTATTAGACAGGAATAATACACTCTGGACTGAGCACTTTTCTATCAATTATTGACGGGTTGATGGTTTTTTTACGGAGCCAAAATATATATTTCTTCAGATTTTCTTTACTGTGTAAGCAAGTTACGAAAAGAGTTATAAAAAAAGTTAGAATTTCTTGATTTCTGTTTTGGGAGTCCCCTTCCTCCAACCACACCACAAATATCTTAAACTCCTCTAATTCTCCTCTGATACAATCTTTTAATTGATTTCCCAATGAAACCACAATCCTTTGAATTGTCACTTGAACAGTTTTGTTCACTGGTCGCCGCCGAAAACTATTTACCATATGAATAGCAATCCAAAGAGCCCGGCGATGAAGTTCTGCTCGCAGAGGTCGCCAGACCCCATCAGACAGGAGCTCTAGACATTTAATCCTGTTTACTCCGCCACTGGTTTCTATTAAGCCCCTCGTTTGTGCATTCACCTCGTTCGAAAATATATATATTCCCCATCATCGGTACTCTCACCCCTTCCGTCTTAACCCTTGGATGCACTCACCATTCATGGCAACAGCCCCTGAATTTTCCGACGCCTACCGATAATTCCGCTAAGCGAGTTAATTACAGTTTGGCCAATTAAAATGCCAAACAGTGGGCGGACGCAGGGATATCTAACCCTGAACATCACTGGCATTCATTTGAGGTGGGGGAGGGAGTTGGTACTGGGCAGGGGGCAGAGGCCAAGGGGTAGTGGGGACCAAGCGGAAATGCATGATGGCTTTCAATCGGATTTTCATCATCGCCATACGCTCTGGGCCGATAATTTGCGGCTAAAACTCTCACTCCCGCTTTATAAACTGACCGCATACACTAGTTGATGCAGCCATAAATCAAACCATGCGTATGACGCACTTGAAAAATTTATTGCACCCTTAATATGCCACGATAATAATAAAGCACTGGCTAAATACAGTTTGTCCACATTCTTCACAACCGTAATCATTTTTTTTTCAATCTATTAAAAAGGGATTTTGCTTTTGGGTGAAGAAATTTGAATTTTAAATCGATTACTGTGGATATAAATTTATCCAAAAAATTGTGTAGCGTTAGCAATATTGAGAAGATATTGAAACTTTATGCACAGTTGACTAGTAATCTTCAATGATTTCGAAAATACATCAGAGAATTGCCGATTTCGCAGAAAATAAAATTTTAGATTGAAAAATCCCGTGAAAAAACAAATCCTAAACCGTCGGCCATCAAGAATGGAAATTCTCCTGAATAAGGAGAAAGAATTTAACGATGAAAAATTGATATAAATTTTTCATTTCCAATTTTCCGGGATTTAAATTTGAGGATTTGAAGGAAGCGATTATTAAAAATTCATTCCTTCCTCTCCCCATCGTGTCTACGCGTAATAATGCACCCGCAGCATCCCCTCAGCATCGACAATTTTTTTTCTTTTATCATAATACTCGACGCGGCTTCATCGATATTGCAGAGTATGAAGTGCGGTGGGATTTTTCCATCTTTGCCTGGCATTATTCCGCAGTTCTTGAATAATACCGAGGAAACACTGGAGGAGGTATTCCGGATATGTACAGATCCTTCATGATTATTGGGGGAGGAGGCGGTGGGAGAGAGAATGGGATAGTGGCTTGATGCAGTGTGTGGAAATTTCATGCACGAATTGCCACTCGAATAATTTCTAGGTAGGCGTCAAAATGGATTCCACTGGGCTTTCACGCATCTCTCACACATTTGAACTTCCGGGTTTTGAGCTGTACATTTGCGTTGGGCGCGCATCGCGGAAGGTGAATCCATATCTGGCTGGTTGTTTATCTAATGTATTTCATTGATTGAATTCAGTCAAGTCGAGACTCGGTGATTGATAGGTTTTTTCTACTTTTTCTTCCCGCTAATATTAAATTGAAATCGTGAGAATAAAGTTTTTTTTTCCCCCTACCATCGTAAGGAGCGAAAGGTATTGACAGTTAATTGTTAACAATATTACATTTACTCATAATTACACCGTAATTAGTGCATTTCTTATCATCATTGAGCATAAATGGTCAGAATCAAATTTCGCTCCCAAACTTTTTCCTTCGTATATTAATTCCCGGAACTGCTCACTTTGATCTCGGAAAAAATCATAAAAAATCAAATTTAATCAAACTTCACCCATCAACTGCCTTCAATAATGATCGAGGAATAAAAAGGAATATCCCGAGTCATCAAAGCTGTCACAAATTGAAAAACTTTTGCCAATCGAGATCCTAAAAAAACCCACGAGTAAACTCAAAGTTTACCCCTCCTGAAATACATATATTCCAGAGGTCAATCAAAACTTGATTCAAAAAGTCAAACGAACTCTCCAACGATACCTCGGTAAATCTGCAAAGGACGAGTGGCCCAGTAAGAGAGACAGAGAGGGAGAGAGAGAGAGAGAAAGAGAAAAAAGGAACCTCTTATAGAACAAAATCCAAAAGACTTTCCAGACAAAGCCCATCAGTTTGAATCTTATCTCCGCTAGGCCAGTGGAGGATTAGTGTCGAGTTCTCTAGAACCCAATCCTCTCATGAGACCTGGAATAGGTGCACACAGATGCACTCACACAACTTGTTGAGATCAAGGGGAAAAAGTGCAAGGCGCAGTCGTGTGTGTTCCTCTGCCTTCCTCGGAAACGTCCTACGCCAGTTGGATGCATAATAAGTTTGCAGAGTATTGGTTATAACCGTTCTATGTAGTAACTGTTTTTACTAGAAAGTTCTCACGGGTTATGGTGCGGTCTTGATCCGTTAAAATTTTCCAGCGAAGACACGGACGGCCTGTAGAAAACAAGCGCTCTTGTGAGGAAGTTAGCATTTATGCCATGTTGCATGTTTTATACGAAAAAAGGCCAAACATAAGCAGGACATTTAGGAAAAATTACCTACCCTTGACTGCTCAGTAAAATTGTCTTATTTCATTGTCATTTTTCCTGGCGATTTCTCCCAGTTCACGAGACAGTGAAGAGCGTGTAACTGTAAGGTTGTCCAATGGATTACCGAAACTTCCATCCAATGTATTTATACGCGTCGAATGGAATCAACTTAGTGGTATAAAAACCATAATATCCTTCAGCGAGCAGCGAAAGCAGATGCGTATATCATGTTGATGTTGCATGCAGTTACATTCGATTTCTAAGCGTTCTACCTTCTGAGTATATGGCACTCGTAAAAGGGATGGTGTGGCCTGTTTGGCCACGGAATTATCTCCAGGACACATTGGACAGTTACGAAATGGCACAGGAGTTTCCCTTGCCGTTTGCTACGTCGGGAGGGTATGACGTTTGCCTTCTCGTAAACCCGTGAGATATGACCCCCCCGGAACGCTGACGGTTCCCTATATATTTCAACAGTTTAGAGTCTTCAGTACCTCGTGATGCTGGCCTGTCATTTCTCGTTGAAGATAACGCAAGACCCGATCCTTCCTGATCCTTCTTGCAACTCAAATTCCGATGCAGTTCTTCTTCCTCTGCGTCTCTGCAATAATCAGAATGACTTCTTGTGCCGAATTATTTTCATAACTTGTCTCGGACGTTTACAGCGTTTATTTCGCTGCTGTGGTGATGGGCAAACTCCCGGTAGCTATTTTTCCAGGGGTGAACCATTTTTGCTAAAGAAGGAGTTTTGTACACTTGTTGAAATATTTTTAGTCCTCATGTCCGATCGAAGAATCAATAATTCACTTATTAATTTTACCAATGAGCTTAATTATTCTAAATGTCATTAACAGAGCCATTTTACATAACCACTTTTACCTTTATATTCTCTCCGTGTGTATCGAGTTATCGAAAGGAACTCGTTCTCACTTTTCGAAGCTACCCACTGTATCCTCTGTTTTATCCACTATCTCTCTGTGACCACCGTGTGGCTACCATAATCTCAGCTTCGATATAAATTCTGGTATGCCACTCTTCGGTATCAGCCCTTCGGGGCGTTAATCCAGGTCGGGTTATAGGTCCACTCATGGAGTGCGCGAATCAATGTACCCCTGGGCACATACTCTCAACGGATATGTGAGGTTCGAAAGTGGGAGGCTGGAGGTGGTGTAAAAGCCGGAACGTAAACGTGAACCTGTTTCTCGGGATTTAATGGAATTGCCGGAGATTATTCGGGATTTTTTTTTCAACTCCCCGCGCAATGCGACCACTTATGCGTGGATGTGCTTTCACATGGCAAGGAGGGGAAAAGAGGAGAGAGAGAGAGAGAGAGAGGGGGGGGGGATATTTCCCCCATTATGATTCATGTTTTGATGTTGATTGAATGGATTATAGAATTCGTTTTAAAAACAGTGCATCGCCGTGTTGAATTATTAAAATATACTCCTGCAAATTGAACGTTAAACCGATTAACTCAGAAATTTTGGTCTACATTCGCCCACCACAACCGTCAAAAAGCATTCAGTCCTTTTATCTTTCTCCCTCATTGCGCCGCACACCTCGACGGTTTTGCTGCTGTATGGCATTCAGTGAGTCATCGGTATCCATGCGATTACGTCACGCGTCTATCGTAACGACGCCCGACTGCATAGAACTGTATAGTTTCTTTTCACCTAATTTTTTTTATCACCCTTTGTCACTCTTTATACAACGACGGTAGGATAGAAAAACAGGGCTATACCGTCACAGAGTGCCTATCGAGCGTTTATTCATGGTAGATCAAAAATAGAGCACAAGAAGGATTAAAAATTCAAGTAGTTTGTGGGTAACAAAAATGCACCGTGATAGTCGGATATTGTATTTAATCATAAATCTATGATTACGCATTTAAAGAAGAGCAAATGGTTTTCAATTGTAATTTTCATTAAACAAAAAATAATGTTTTTCATCTAACACCCATAAAGATCTTAATTCTATTCCGCGTTGCGCTTGAACTGAACAGGGTTGAATTGAATCTAGATTGGTCACCATATGAGGGTCGTTGTTTTCCTAGTCAACTGTACATGTCTATAATTTGCTGGATTGGCATAGCGGTGTAGATTGTCCCTCGCGAACTCCAAAAAAGGCAAAACCGAAATGAAAATGAGTAAATAACGGTAAACGACGCAGCAGAGAAGAAGTTTGAGACAGACTGTTCATTGGGAATAGGAGGATGGGTAGAGGCTGCATTATACGAGGTATGCGGGTGGGTGTGGCTGAAAGTTTTTGAGACAGACAGTGAACGTTGTGACGTCTCGTATCGCCAACCGAGAGATGAAAAGAGAGAGAGAGAGAGAGAGAGAGAGAGAGAGAGGGAGGTAGGGGTAAAAAAATAGTAGGATCCATTGGTGCACGTTTCACTGAATCCTTGTGCGTTCTCAACCCCAAAACTCCTTTTCAATCTTCAGTCTTTCACTCGAAAACCACACTTGGACGTGTCCTTGTCTCATCGTTACGTCGTGTGACTTCAGAGGAGGAAGACATCAGCAGGCATTTCACCCGAGAGAACCATCATAAGCGAAAGTTCTCGTCTCTCTTTCTCTTGCTTTCTGTGAGCTCCCCTCCAACGGAAAGGTGGAGCCTCCATTATCCTGCGACTTGCTGAGGATTCTCCGGTGCGCCTTTCAATTCTTTCTGTATTGCGGATTCTCTCATCTTGTTCTAGAGGCTTTATGAGGACCTCCGCCAGCGTAAACTCGGATCATTGCAGTTTCAATGAGAGGGCTTGCTTTTTTGGGGAGGAAATTGGATTAAAATGTTTTTGGAATACATGATAAGTTTGAGTGTTCATGGTTGTCCATGGATGCGGAATTTTGAAGGCTAAAGGTGTTTAAAGGGAAAATACAGGATTGAATTTCAATATAAGTTTTCTACAATTCCTCCCCTCCAGATAATCAGATAACTCCACCAATGTATGAATTCTCCAAACCAATGAATAATAACTCTCTGACAATTTACACGATCATAATGCAAGAATTCGCCGAACTTTGAAAACACGATGATTAATTTAGCCGTGAACTTTTGCATTTGACAATTGTTACAACGCTGTAAACTCGCGCGTCAGCTCGCTTCCCACTTTGCAGAAAGCCCGCAGCCAGTGTCAACTCGTACTAAACTCTAAAACACATTCACACCTCGGTCCCGGCGTTAACGAGGCACTCCAAGAGAGTCTCACAACTCCTCACTCAATCGTTCCGATATTATTCCCTCGAATACCATAAGTTGTTGTAACTTGAAGCTATTCACTCCTGCATCTTACATACAGTTTCCAACAACATTGGACAACACCTATTCCTCCTGTGTAGAAAAATCCATATGCCCACACACTCAACAACACCCAGACTGACGTTGAATAGGTTAGTTTTCCTCTCAACGAGGTGTTCTCCTGCTAATGGATACGCGCGAGGGGGTCCAAACAGTTCAATGTGAGCAACAGTCATGGTGCTCGTACAAGAGGGCGAGGGCCTCTCCGACTGACTCTGGTCCCACGATACCAACACACAAAAGAGAGGAAAAAGCATGAGAAAAATCACGAAGACAGGTTATTTCCTCGATCGTTGGGGGCAGAAATTGCGGAAAGTAACTGGAGAAATACTCATTACATTCTCGAAGAATTTTATGGGGAAAAATTGAGTAGATGGAGTGGAACGCCATGATGTTGACGGTTCAAATTATTGAATTCTACGAAAGTGGGAATTAAAAAAAAAATGTTTTCTAGTTGACAGGGGAATTGTATTTGGCAGATTTTTACATTCTTTAATTTGACGAAATAAATATTCTTCACAAATACTTAATTAAATACATCTATGCAGATAATGGCCAGAGATTCCTGAAAATATTATTGCACAACAGTTAGTTCATCTCTGACATTAGGGAAAATTAGCAGCTGTTTAGAGGTGTTGAGACATTGAGCGTAGTGACTGTTTGCCAATGAGAGCATACTATGGTTATAGTTCTTCGAGAGGCTGTACGGAAAAAATTTACGGATTTCTCCGTAACTCACCAGCTCACGACACCCGAACTATTCCGTTAAATTGAGATTTTCAGTAGTCTATGAGAAAAAAACACCAATTTCTTGTGGCAAAAAATTCTCACTTTATTGTAAAGCGTTCGCGTTAAAGTGATGAAACTTCTATGGAATTCTGATATTGTCTACTTTTAATCTATAAGAAATGAAACATTCATGCAAGACGATATTTTGTAATATCATCTTCCTATTTCACTCAGTACGGTCTATCATTTTTTTTACTATTACGGATTTCTTCATTAGATGCTCTTTCGCGTAATTTGATAAAATTCAAAGAAATTGAACCTCCGAGACTTTTTTAAATTTGCCAACTTATAGAATAAATGTAATAAATGTTCAACATTCCGACAAAAATCCGCGACTGATCAAAGCACATAAAACCACCCCTCATGTCCATCTCCTTTGGCCAAATATCTCCTGCACAAATATCACGAACCAATGACCACTCAGCCGTTAATCCCCCCACTGAGATCGCTCGAGAGATTTTCATATGACCGGGAATGATGGATATGGGGACGGAACGTCTGTCGCTCGAAGAAGCAGCTTCTCATTTCTTTTCTCCGAATTTGATCCAAGCCTACGAGAGGAACCGGAGAGCCAGTGTAATTATATTGCATAAGTGATAGCGTTTGATGAAAGGTTCAAAGCCACATGCATTCAGAGAGACGGAGTTATGGGCTGTGGAAGAGGAGATAACTGAAACTGATAACCGAGAGATCAAATTAATTACACAGGCCAAGGGGATTCGATTGCTCTTAGCGGATTGCTCGGGGTTTGAGCATTTGGGACCAAGAGGCGGGGGCAGGGGCGGAGAGAGTAAGGACAGGATTGGAGATGGACATAGATACATGATTAGTGCGAGGAGGCTCGCTCCATTCCTCTCTTACCTACTACACCCTCGAAAATATCTCGGACGTGTCTTTCATCGGAGGTTAGGTTATCGGTTCATCGCACGCGAATCAACAGAGACCCTCCTTACCCTCCTTACCTTCTTGGTCAAAGTTACTGGCCTCTCTTTTGGGGAAACCGGTTCGTGGAATGTGAGGAGAGTGCAACGCGATTGGTGAATGGACAAAAGGGAGAGTTATGGTGAGCATTCGACAAAGATTCGGACAAAGGGAGAAAGTCTTATAATAGTAGGGTCTAATGAGGTTACACCATTCCAAAAAAATAACATTTTGACATTTAAAACATCTTGAATTGAGTCTCTAGAAAGTCTCAATTTGAAATTCAAAATCGAATGAAAATTGGATAAATTTAGACAACATTTGCTCTATTTTTTTTCATCAACACAATATAAAAAAAGAGTAAATGATTCTAAAATAGGCATTGAGCTTTTTTTACTTGGCCGATTTTCATCTTTTCGTATTAATTCTGAAGATAGAATAAAAAAAAAATTCTTTCTCCCTGAAGAGGTTGTTTGTTAACAGTACTCATGAATATTCAAATTTTAATGTTTGATCTGTGGATAAAACGGTGTATACTAAAATTTAAACCAATGGATAACTCCTCTTTAACGACGACCCTCCGCGCAGAAGTCGTGCGCTCAATCCTCGACGACCCCCATCACGCGATCATCCCAAACTCTACAAAAGGAGTGGGAAACTGAAGGGAGGTTGCTTTGGGTTTAGGTCTTAGGTTACGTTCGTGGCCCTACGTATCCTTAAAGCCACTGTCACGCGAGCAAGAAAGATGAAACTATTCATTCGATATTTTTCTTTTACTTTTTATTTTTTACTCCACCTTATTTCCACCAAGGTAGTTCCCTATATACCACGTATCTATCGTGTCTCTTAGGTCCGGGTATGAGCACTCGGTATTTTTTCTCATCCTCTTAAGGGGGTCATAATTCCTTTTTTTTCACCTCTTATCTATTTACTTCATTCTTCACTCGACCATCTTCGCACCTTTGTCGAAAGTCCATCAGGCAAAATTAAATAAAAATTTCCAGTTGACTTATTCAGCTGATGGGTGAATTCTCGCTTCAAGGGCTATCTTATTGATGGAATTGTTAATTCAAAATATATCTGCGGAATTTAGGGAGAATTAAGTTTAAGATGGAGATTTTTTATTTTCAGCTTAAATTTATGCGTTTTAAAATATATTTCAATTTTTTCTGTTTCAGGTAAGTTCCAGAGCTTTTCTTTTAATTATTTGAGGCGCCTGTGGTAACGTATTAGATAATAAGATTCTAGAATAAGATGAATCGGAACTGAGTCTCTCTTCTGCTTATTTGTCGCCCTGTTGAATTAATATTAGTGCACATATGTTTCTTTTATTTAATTTGACAAGAGACAATTTTAATAGAGCAAAATATTATAGTTATGATGATTTAATGATGGTACGTGCTCGTCCATAAAGAATACTCACTTTAATATGCACACTGATGACATGAATTACCAATCAACTCAACTCACTTCAAGTGTGCATAGGTAAGGCGAATTAGCGACAAGAGTGACTTACCGAGAAAACTCCAGTCACATTATATCGAAGTAGCATGCATGTACAGTCCACAATGTCTAGACAGTGCATCCTGGAAGAAATCGAATCGATATTCCAATGCACTCTGCGATATTTCGATATCAAATGGATAAGACACTCGAATCGACCGACAGATCTACGATGATTAGAAACCTCCCGGTGCTTGCATTTCTCATCTCCTTATCATTTTTACATTCTGCTAGGAAACAGTTCACATGTGCAACCTATTTTTTCCTTCGAGAGAAGTTGAAAACTTTCTTGGCTGTGTTGAGAATATCGAGTTACTCGTCTCTCCCCGGAGTCCTCGAGCGTCCGAGAAGAAGTGCGATCGGATGGACGCTATATTTTCACCGAAAATGGGCCATCTGGCCCGTACATTTTATTCCATTTCCCTCGTATGAGTTTTTCAACGGGCAAAACCTATTGGAAATTCGTGGCGTTACTCGGCTAAGCCCTCACACTCAATCTCTCTGCTTTCTTGGCTCTTTAGCCATCCCCAGTCCATCATTTATTCTCTTGAATAAATATTAAAAGTCTATTTTGAGCACATTAAGTTGATGATATTCTTCAGTTCACCTCCTCGCTCACCCAGTTGTTTTATTCATTTGGGTGATTAAGGCTTTTTAGACTCTTCGGGGGAATATTTTAGCATTGAGTGGGCTTAATGAGCAGGTTTAAAGGCTGAAAGACAATAAGGAGTATTTGTTTTTGGAATGGAGAATTGTCGTAGAAGTCAAAAAATCCGGGGAAATGTACTCTTGAATTTTTCATTCATTGAAAATTCATCATAATTGCCGTTTTTCCGATACTGAAGAGAAAAGAAAAAATTTACCTCTCCAAATTCCACGTTCTGATTTCATTATTTGAATTCAATTCTCAAAATATTAAATCGACACTGATCCTCGATTATTCTCCATGAAAAGAGGATAGAGAGACACTCTCGAGGAGTTTATCGTCTCACCAATGGGTTCTCCACTGAATAATTCATTCACTTTATCCAATATGTGTTTATCGCACAATCGATGATCAAAGTGGGCCCAGGGACTTTGCTACGTATACCAGTGAGTTGAAATAAAAGTATAAAAGCCTTCTCCTTGGTGATCCCGGGCAATCAGTACGACTTGTAGACATGGTCTGCTGAGTATGTGGAATGTCCAAACATCCGTAACTCGATATCATATACACCAACGAGGCGAGAGAATTATCGGAAACTGAGAATTATATTGATCAGTATGGAGTGTCGACATTACACCATCGTAGCAACTATCAGTCTCGTAGATTGTATGGCTTATTACATAATATGATAATTAATATCTCTAATTTGCATTGATCCAGGGAGTGAACGAGTTATTCGATGCTTTGGAGAAATATTGAATTTGATGAAATGCATCCACTTTTAATAATTCAAAAATTATGACAAAAAAACATTTCTTAACAAGATTTTTTTTTTCAAAGTGTTCAATTCAGACGTCTCATAGATATTATAAAATGAAAATGAGCTTAGCAGCGATTCTCTCCATTGGGGACCAATTTAGAGTTAATCTAATCGGTGAATTTTAGGATTTCAAATAATCGTGTATATTTCTAATTATGAAGAAAAATTATTCCGTTGGTCTCTTAATGAAATCAAAATTAGATTAGGATTTAAATACCACTTGTGCATCTCAAACTGACCTACGTCAGAGTGCAAACCAGCCGATAACTGGAGGTTGGCGTCGACGGCAAGGGCGCCGTGTATATCGACCCGACCATTACGTTGGCGCGTTGAGTTCGAGCCCCGGTACCCATTTCCAACGATATCCAACTACTTCTCCTCCCCGTCTCACTCCCCGGTGCAACTATTCCCCAACAACTTCTCAAAGTGGACTTGCCACAGGACTCCAACAGTCCCCTTCAGTTTCCAATATAAATCCCACCCACCCGTCCACCACTCGAAACTGAATTTCAAGGGTGATCCTGTCTATAACATTTATACTCGAGAATAAAAAAAATCCAAACCAAGCGCCCTTCGTTTTCTCTGTGCAAATACGAATTCTCGTACATCAGGGGCACCATCAAAACTCAAAGCCTCTCCTCTCTCGGTTCGTAATCCCAAACCCCCACGGATCAAAGTTTTCGTTTACACGCGAGAAGGACACAAATTTTATGTGTACACACGTTTTCTTGTAGCAGTGTGATGGTGATGGTGATGGTATCAGTGTAGGATATAGCGGGAGTACGTCATGAGAGAGGACGATCCCTGTCGAGGATTCGTTCGTGACCATCCCCTGTGTCCGTATACGCCCTCGAGTCCTCCCAAAAACAAATCCCAAAAGAAATCCGTGATTTTTTCAACTAAAGATAATACCATCTAAAAGAGATATTCTTCTTTGATATTCTCTGTTGAAATACTTACTTTTCAACATTGTACAAAATATCCTCAACCCATTAGATTCATCTTCTCCCTCTGTTCTTACCTCATTCCTCACTAACCAGGAATAATGGCAAATGGGATGTTCCACTGAGCTTGAAATCCTCTTGAATAATAAAAATTAATCCGCGATAATTCTCAAAAAATTCAGTCTCCCTTAAGCTGCATGAAATATCCAGTAATCTTCAGAAATGGTGATTGACAGTTTCCAAGAATCGACCCCCTTAAAATTCCATCGATTCTCCCATCCATTATCCCCGAGAATAGCATAGAACCAGCAAATATCAGTCTGCATTAGACATGAAAAATAACTCGGTATGACCCGCGCATTACTCACCGACCCAATTCACTCCAGGCACGCGATATTCACTCCAAAGTGGCTTCATTCAAGAAATTAATGGAAAGCAAATGAAAATGGGGGATATTATTGGCATTAAGTGTATTGAGGTATATTCGTTCTTGCATTTATTGTTGTTATTGTTATTGCCATTGCCATTGTTGACAAATTTCAGTCCTCAACCTCACATTTGTCATTTACCTCTATCTTCAAATAATCATTTATGAAATTCATTTCGCTTCTCGACTAGCCATATTGTGCAGCAATTGTGGGTCGAATTCTTATTATCTCTTTGTATTGTCCATTAAATTCAAGTCCATAAAGCCTCCGGAAAGTTCATAATGAAAAAAAGGAGAAAAAAGAATGCCTCGTCATGTGAGATATTCGAGGGAAAACAGAGACTCGCGTGGATAAATGGAGAGTGAGTATTCCACGCACGCCAGTAGTAAGGGGATAGTTTTGGTAAGGCACGCAGAGGGCCAACAGATTGGTCGTTGTTTCCAAGTAACGCTTTACCCTGCAAACTTCACGAGACACTGAAGTAGAAACTCAAGGGGATGGGCGCGGTAGAGCTGGCAAGGTGAGAGGGAGAGGGATTGAGGCCCCTGGTGAAAACGTATTTTACGTTCAAGAAGGGTAATTTAGACTCCCGGGGGTATCCATAGCATCCACGAAATGACCTCAAAGCGTCACTTCAGTGCCTCATTCTCAGAGATACGTTGTTACCATAAAATTTACGTACAAAACTCTCAACACATCCATTCTTCATACGTAACTGAGGGATTGTTGGAGTGGCCAAGTTGTAACACTAGAATGGGCTAAGGAGGATTGATACTGATAAGTTTTTACCAAATTTCCGTTAACATGAGGAATTAATTAAATAAGCAGACTACAAAAATCTCCAAAATCATATAACACTGTCACAATAATCCTCTCCCACTTTTAAATTTCCCCTTGAAATCCCGAAAAAATCTCCTTAACTCGTGCGGACGTCTCTCCATTGCATCCAAGAGAAAACATCCCCCAAAAAGACTGTCTCCCTCCGGCTCACTTCACCAAAGAAGTTCACGTCGATCGGTCCTCCTCCACTTCAGAGAGAGAGAGCCGAAGAACCCAACAAAAAAAGTCCATGCCGCCCTCCCTCCGCACACAAGGGGAGAACTTGCCAGTAGGGGAGTAGTAACAGCCGGTGGAGTCGGACATAGTCGGACGTCATCGGGCGTCGACGCGGGTCCTGCCCCGCGCGCATACGGCGCCAGAGACCTACGCACTATTGATTCGCATTGGAGAGGGCTGGGGGCTGAAGAGAAACGAAGGAGAGAGAGTCGGAGAGAATGGGAATGAAGAAAGTAAGAGCGGGAGGGATGAAGAAGGCAAGAAAGATAGAGTATTGGTACGAAATCAGGGGTTGTTGGGCGGGGGAGGAGGAAGGAGGTCGATAGGAGGAAGGGGGAGGGCGCCACTGAGCCCCCAAGAGACTGACTAAGCCGCCCATGCCCCACGTTGGCTCCCACAATGGTAGAGTGAGAGGAAGGGAGGGGCAAGAGGGTGAGCGGTGGTGCGTGCGTGTCGAAGATATATGGGAGGGCTGTTTCAACCCTCTTCTTCATCGAATCAAATTCCCATTCCACTTACACTTACACCACTTTTATAAGCTAATACCGGGAGAAATGGGCTTTTCAGTGTGAGACGAATGTACTGTACGAATACAGCATAAACATAACGGGATGATGGGCATCCAGTTGCTCGAGTGGTGGCTCTTGTACCGGTGGAAGTCAGTTGAGAGTTACCCAGGGTTACCGGCGAAGCATATCTCCCGGTGTCTCTATCTTGTAACGAGGGCTTTACGGGGTAATGCTGTTGGGGGGGGAAGGGGGAGCAGTGGTGCACGCATGCGCCGTTGGGGGTTGACCTCGGGGTTTGGAGCTACTGAACTGGATGAAGGATCGGGCATCTTGGATTTTCGGGGGTGAGGGGGAGGAGAAGGTTTATGAAATATAAAACTATTGAAATGGAGGAGGATAATGCAAATATAGTTTTTTTTTTCTGCCATTGGGCGGGGGTTAATTGTGTACCTATATTATATTGGTGGAAACAAACAAATAAACAAATAAATAATTTGCATTAATCAAAATTGAAGATTAAATGTTAAAACTACTGCCCAATTCTTCTTCTGCCTCATCCAGTTCTCTTTCAAAATACCTCATTCCACATAGAGTAACAAAAAAATATCATATTTATTTAATCACACAACCTCGCCCAAAATCGTCAAATTAATCCGTCATATTAATTATAAACTTCAAACATCCTCCCTCGTCCCTCTTCGATAAAATATCCGACTATTCATTGATTTATTCGTGATTTGGCGCATCCACTGACATATTGAATCGTCGAATCCATTCACCATTGGGTGAAATCCAATTTTTCGTTTATTCAAAACTGCACCTACAGTACCAAATGGCCGGTGAGGTAACATCGATGTATAGAGTCAGAGAGTGAATGCAATGCGGCTGTTTCAACGGGTGTATACCCTCCCACATGTCGAGTCGAGGGGAGTTCGGGGGAGGATTTGTTGGGTGTATGCCGGCTTTCGATCAACGACCGAAAAGAGAGTTTCGACGTCGACGTAGACTTGCCCCGAGGGGCAAGCGGCTGGAGTTGTAGTGGTGTATACGAAACTTGAATGTGTGTTGGACATTGAAATGAATAGGGAGTCGACTGGTTCGAGATTCTACCCCTCGTCTGACACTGGGGCTTTTTTGTCCTGGACACAACAACTGGACGCCTTCAAGCAGAGTTTTAATAACGTCTGGCACACTGCCCTGCTAATGTCCTCGGGCCTTATCTTTCCCTTTCGTTACATTCTGCATTTTGATTTCCTCATTCTTCACTCGCGTATTAAATTTTTCCTCTTCTCTTTTTATTCTGAATAAAAAACATAATTTAGGATTTTCTATTGCCAAACATGTACAAACAAGGGGTATCTCTATATTATTGAGTTGACAGTCTATACCGACACACAGCCATCCTCTGTGACTCTCAATTTAAGGCTTGAAAAATTCAGCCCGAGCCGTTAGAAAAGCTGTACTTTCACATCTTGGAAATTTCAAGATAATCATTTGATTTGGTAAATATTTACACTGTAGTAGGAAAAACCCCCACTTGCTCTTTATCAACTCTTCCGATTATCCTTGAATTTAGTTCCATTTTCCATCGTTCCATTTTCCTTCACTGAATTCTTGGCACCGTGCCGTGGCACCATGTCCTCACCACTGATTTCGCTCTCATTTTGACTTGCTCGTGTTTACATCTGGAGGGGAATTTTCTTGGAAATTGATTTAGGGCAACGTACATCCACCACCACCGGTTGAACCTTTTTGCCTCCCTCCCGTTCACCCCCTTTAGTGCACCGCAAGTCCCTGCCAAAAGTCCAGCTGATGGCATGATCTTTAACGTTTCATTTACCCTTGAGACGTATTCTCAGACTCCATTCAACCCCAACCAACCTTTCTTATCGCAACCATGTTTATTACTTCAATTTTTCCTCCGGTCGCGTGTGTCCAGAATCACCGAAATAAATAAACCTCCGCATCTGTGTACATCTCTTTCCTCTTCTCAAGGATTTTTTTTCTCCGACTCCCCCCCTTTTCTCTTACACCGTCCCATCCTCACTTACCATTTCAAGCACGCGCGCCTCCCCTGTATCATTCACGAAAACTTTTCTCTGTTCCTTGAAGCTGTGGAGATCCCCGGGGAGATTATCCTCCGGCAAGTGTTCAACGGTGGAAAAGAAGAAAAAATCGAAAATACAGGCGGGAAAAAAATTTGGAAAATGAAATAAAGGGGAAAATGAAAATATGAGAAAGGAATGGAGAAAGTATACGGGGAAAAAAATTTGGGCGGAGATACGTGACAACTTGTGTACACTTTTGGGAAAAAATTGAAATTTTATGGAGAGTTTAGTACGGAATGGTGGGGTAAACGGGAATAGTGAGACAGGTTATGGCCTGGGAATACATAATAGTACATTATGTCACCAGGCGATGAAAGTATTATCTGACGAATGTGGCTTTATAATCCGAGCCGAAGGCGAGGATTATAATCACATGAGTGGACGAAATATATCATTATTTAGTTGAGGAGGAATGAAGAAATACACTGGCATGGCTGATCCATCAATATTTTTCAAAATGGCTAAACTTGAGAAGCTCACAGTAGCAGAATGCTTTCAAAAAATCCTCATAAAATAAAATGGTTTTAACGTAATTGAGATTATGGTCATTCGTTCGTGTATCATATAACCTATAAAAAAATAATTTGAATAAAATCAATGTCATGTTCTAGAATGGTGTTTTAAAATGTAATGTTCAGGTCTGTTCTATACATTTTCATGTGGAAAATTCTTCCTGAAGTAAAGGGTCTGGAGAATTTGTTGCGAAGGGCTGAACAAGCCCTGGGCGCCGAAGAGAGACGGGGGCGGGGAGGGGAGGGATAAAAAGTAATTTGCGAAACGTCAGACGCGTCATTCCTTTCGACAGGCCATGGCTCCCGCAGTTTGCGGCCTTAATTGGCCTACAACCCCTGCCTACCATCTGAGACAAACCTCTCTCGCTCCTCTCACGTATTTTCCACCTCCACCTCCGGATTTTGTTGCAAGTAATGATCATCCCCTGGGTTCCATCTGACGATCAAGTCCTTGTCTGCATTCTTACAGATTCATGGAGAATGGTAAGGGCTTCCATAGTCAATAAATCGAAACTCTATATGGGCGCAGAAAAAAAATGCCTTTTCGCTCATAGTTCTGCACAAATAACGCAATAATTCCATTAGAATTTAAAGAACTGAGAAAATGGTTTTCTCCAGCCAAGTAAATTGATTTGTCACAGGTGAATGTGTGCAATTTGTTGCATTTGAAATGTGTGGCAGAAGAAATTTTTCTTCTCAGTGGCATGTCACTGCAATGTCCCATCGTTCACGATTAACTGGGGAACTGTCAGAATTTATTCACAGCGCTCTCAGAAACTCCATTCCCACATTTTTCCCTTCCTCCTTCTCCTCATATTTTTTCCCCCTAATAACGAATGGAATTTCTCCCAGATATTAACGAGAACCCTCTGCATATTTTTAATGAAATTTTACCTCGTAATTATGTTCACTCGGTGTTGGAGAAGTAAAAAAATCTGGAATTCGTTGTCTCTCGAGGAGGAAAAATGAGTTTCAAATGAGACAACGCGCGCTGTAGTGAATCGATGGGGGGGGGGGGGGGGGGGGGGGGGGGGGGGGGGGGGGGGGGGGAATTCCCCCCCGCCCTTTCGGCCTTGGGGGGGGGGGGGGGGGGGGGGGGGGGGGGGGGGAGGGGGGGGGTTTTCCGCATGAGCGTGTTGCACGCGGCTGCGCGCACATGTTTACTTTTTATTTATTTTTTCCAAAACATTTTATTTTCTCGCATTTCGTCCATCGGGCAATCGAAACGAACGATATAACGCTGAGCGAATCACCCCCTTAGTGCTGCGTATTTTTCTATCTGGTGGGTGGTTAAACGATTTCACCGGAGATCACTCTGACCCCTCGGCACCCGCCCTTCATACCAACGGTTACTGCTGTGTATATCCGGGCAATCGTCAATCCAGCCGCAATTCCGAAATGCCCCAGGTGCAGAGGATAATATCAGCGTTCGTATATTTTTTAGCATTGCTCGATACTTTTTTTTGTTGGTTTTTTCCTCCTTGCTACATGGGTTACGAGTTACTGTAGCTAAAGATTTATGGATTCGTAGGAAAGAAGGATGGATGAAATAATTGGTTTGTGGGGGTTTTTGTTAATGGAAAAGAGAAATAATAGATCATATCTCGAGCTTGGGAAATTCTTTTACTTCAATTTAAACGACTTTTCGTTATACATGAGAAACTAGAATGATAAACAATCTATGAATTCGTCGAAAGTTATTTTGTTTCACTTTAGATACATAAGAGCGGTGGTTTTAATAGTACTTATCTAATTGAATTGACATTCAGGTCCTTGATTAACACAGCTTCTGTAAATAAGGACCAATAAATGACTTCAATATTTGGATTTGAAAGACTTGCAGCTCCAATGTCGTCGCCAAAAAAAGTAGTTAATTCAATTTTATCTTCACCCTTAACAGTAGTGGGGTAAAAATGAAAGCAGATGAATTATAGAATGGAACGGGTCGAGATGAATGAAATAACCCCCCAGCTTTAATTAAACAAGCAATGATAATAGTGATAATAGTACTGAAAAAGGGAACAAATGAATCGAGTTCTCAGAAGAAGTAATTATCGCCGTCTGAATAAAACATGAAAAAGCGGAAATGTCTTCCACCAATACACCTGCATCACAATAAATATTGTAGTTGGTTGAAGGACAATGAATGCGCATGCGATAACAAAAAGCCCTGATAACAGTAGTTTCATAATTCGCTCTAATTTTCAAACCCTAGGGGCAGTTGTTAAAAGCGAGTGGGGTAAATTCAGCCTGGATGCTAATGCCCAGCCAAGCCACCAAGTTCAAGTTATAAAATTAAGAAGCAAATTGCGAGGTAATTTTTCGTTAGAGTGAACGCCGCCATTTATGAGCTCGCACTGAACATTTCGTATTTACATTACTTACGTTTTTTTTTCCCTCGTAACTGCAGTGAAAATGGGGGCTAACACTGGCAACTGCCGTCTGTGCAGCGAGGTTTGACGTCTTTTTTGTACACGTACAGGCACCAGTCGGTGCAGTGGGCATCCCGCTTGCATGTTGTATTGAGGTCGGAGAATTTCGCTGGGGAATGAAAAATTCGAGTCTTATATTGACACATTTCGAAATGTCGAAACGAGTTTTTACTCTCTAATTGAAAATTTCATCAAGATAAAATGAAGAATATTTTGGAGAATGTCAATTTGAGATTTATAAAACCTCGAAATAAGTCTTTTGCAAGTGTGTATTATTCCAGAATTAAAATTGCAATGAAAATTGATAAAATTACTTGAAACGAAATCGATCAGAATGGCAACGATGAAAGCCAAAATAAGCACATTGAGATGCTGCATTGTCGAGGAACTCAACAAAATTTTATACACTTATTTTTATCCAAGGGAAAACCAATTCTAATAATTCTCCTGGTAACCACCCACCATGCACTTGACAACTGAATATATCGTCGCCTTAACCCAACGATATGAGCATGTATCGTCACTCTTGCCAATTACAAACGATAAAAACCCCAAGTGGACAAACCTCTCGGCGGGAAAAACCACGATAGGTAGAAAATTGTAAATGCAATCGACGGAAAATTTCACCATAATGGGAAATATAGTCAATGGCATATTCATAATAACGTCGCTAACAAACCTTTCGTACCCATTCAGCAATAATACCACGGATGAAACGATGTTAATTATCAACAGAACCGAGTAAAAATTTGGTAAAATGGATCTATTTGAAGTTGTGTTAATGCACAAGCAATCAATTTAATTCCGCAATGTAATTATTAGTCGGATGAGTTTACACATTAAATGACGTTGAATTTAAGCTGATTAAAAACATGATAAAGGGTAAAAATGATATTAATGAATGAATGAACGAATGAATTAATTAATTAATTAGTACGGGTGATTCCAGAGGTTTCCATATAAAGGATTGTTTCACGCTGATTTCGACATAATTTCATTCAGTTAAAATGCAGAATATTGAGCGCTATTATAAGTTTTCTGTAAAGCAAAACCTGAAAAATCTCCACGCCTGCTCGTATGATTTCTCAATAATTTATCACTCAATAGAATCTCCATTCAATCAAATCCTCCCGCCACTCGAATAAATCCCCAAAAAAAAATCGATTGCCCATTGACGATTCGTTGCTCGAAATAGAACAGATTTACAGCCTCCTCTGCAATGAAATAAACCCGTTTCCGAATTTTATTCAAAAAAATCCTCTGGAAAATCCTCAACCAGTTGAACAATCGGTGCGTACCGCGCCTAGCGCACTGCATAACCTCCCCTCTCTCGCCCTTGAAGGATTTCGATCCATGTGTGATCATGCAAGAGGAAGAGAACAACGCGAGTGAGTGATTGGCGCTGGGTTATCCCATTTTCACGTATTCGATCGTAGCCGATTGGAAATTGAGGGATAAACCTGAGAATATATTGCGCCATACGGTGACCTCGCGCACTCCGAAACCCATTAAATCCTTGGACGATGGTTTTTTTTCCAACTCGGTCGGGAAAATTTCATTTTTTTTTGTAACCACTGTACTCGATTTGGCACAGCGGCCGGTTGAAATTGACCGTTGATTGGAAGATTTCATGGGGCTTGGATGGAAACCTAGTAACGTTCAATTAATCATTATTGTCCACCTGCAGTTTATGCTGTACGTTATGCTTGCGGGCCACTCCAAGCTCAACTGTTTCCCTCGCTTTATGGAGTTATGAGTGGTTTTTATGTTAATCTCATTTTTATCTCGTTGAAATCCGAGAACATAAAAAATTGAAAACCATTATTGCGCGGTTTTATGGATGACTCGAAGCCTCATTTCTCTCCTAGATATTTCATGGATTTTTTCATCATATTTTTTTCGCTCGAGGAGCAAAGCGTTTCATTATGGATTATCAGAGTCAAAGGAGAAATTTTAACTGCGTACCCTGTAGTTTGAATCACAGATAGAATCTTGATAATTCTTTAAATTCAATTGTCTATTTGTCTATTTTGATTTTCCCCATATTGTTATTCTCCTTTTCTCTTTTTATTAAAAAATTGTCAATTTTTCTCTCCCTCTTGGTTAATTCTTCATTTTCACTCCTCGTTACTTTAATGGCTCGTCATGATAATTACTTATGCCAGGGAAATCCGCACAGAGTGTATTATTCAGGGTTGCGCGGATGGAGGAGTAACATTGTGAGAAGAGAAAAGTTGTCGATCGAATCAACGGGAATGAGTCCCGGGAGAGTAGAATGAAGGAGAGAGAGAAAGTTTGTTCTTTCTCACTTGTTCTCTCTCTCTCTCTCTCTCTCTCTCTCTCCCTCCCGGTTTTCCTTTTTTCTTCATCTTTTCCTCCCTCTGGCGTCACTTCCTTACAGTGTATGCCAGGCCCGTCGACAGTCCTGGGCGACCCGACTCGTCGGGGTGAGTGAACTTGTACCGCCCGCGGGGGATGAAGAATCGAGGATACCGTCGGCTCTACCATTTTCCCCTCACGATTCCAATAACCTAGAATAATTCGTCAAAACATGATTATTATTTTTTAATGTGGCTTGGGGGATAAACCTTGACGACAGTTACTCAATCATTTTGTTGTAATGTATCTTGGATTAAGTCCGTGGAAGTGGAATGTTGAGATTAACGATAGATTACTGGATTTATTGTGTGAGGAAGAGCATCTTCATTGGATTAAAACTTGAAATTAACTGTGCATTCATGCAGTTGAGATACTCTTTCAAATTGAGATGGTTTCAAGTATCAGAATCCTACATTTTATGTAAAGAAAGAACTCTTTTAAATTAAAAGGCTCATCTTGATGATGCAATAAATCATAAAGCCCTTCAAGTCAATGGTTTTCTTCTGATTTTCCTCATTTTTCTTGTGCTCACGTTTCAATTGCAGTTCTTGGAAATAATGAACTGTAACAAATGTCAGAATAACGTCGTGGAACATGAAAAAAATTCCCCCCCTGCAAAAAGACTTCCTGCTTAATTAGTTCCAGCGATAAGCAAACGTGCAATTAGTTTTTTTTAATGTCTCCAGAAGTCTTTCCCGAAGGCAGGCAGAGTTTGCCGACTGAAATATTCGTCACTCCTCATATTCCCAAGTTTTATTTTACACATTACCATATGACCCAGCTTGAAAAATTAAGTTAATGAGATTCCGTGTTTTCCATTGGCAAGTATTGGTATTCACACACCTCTTCTGCTTACATACTCTCAATTCTCAATAAGCCCCAAAACCCCTTTGACATCCACCCTTCAGTATCCTATCTCGTATAGCACGCTTTGACGCTCTATTCCTGATGCGTTGAAACTGTAATTTACCTCCGAAAAGCCAACGTGATACGAGCCATTGGCCCCCGACTAGAGGCTTTGTCCGTCGCGTGCATGTGCGGATTCAAACAGTGTGTATCCATGACACTGCACTAGTGCCATACCATCCATATGTACAGCCACATCAAACACATTCAGAGCAGAACTAATCACGATTTTTTTTTTAGATGATGAAAAGCCAAATATTTGGCCTGGATGGAAAATGTCTATTTAAATGACAACTCCATGTACAATTCTTGAAAGAGTTCACCGGCAATTCCCATACATTTGTTTTCTTCCTCTCGAAATGTCTTTATCGAATGGTAAATATCTACCCATTTCCTCCGGAAATATAACCTAAAGTCCTACAATTCATCATGAAAATGTGATTATCACCATAATTTAGTGCCCCTCCAGTTCTCATTTTCCCCGGAAAGCCTCTCCGTTAATTCCACTATTTAAAAGGGCAAGAATTAATCATAGACCTATCTCCCCAAAAAATCAGAGCAATCAGATGGTCGTTGGAATTACATGGGATTCAGGGCTCCGTCGACAAGTCCGGGTGTGAGTTAATTCAGGGTTGGTAAAAAAATATATATATGGAAAAGAGGGATCGGGAGCACGAGGCGGCGACGCCGGATAAAAAGATGAGTTGAAAAAGCAATGGGACAGAGGGAGGTGGTGAAAAAATATAAAAAAAGGCATGTTAGTAACCCTTAGTTGGGAATGGTGGACGTTAAGCGGGGTTTATAAGCCACGTCTTGTTGTATGGGACGTACCCTCTTCGCTCAATACCTTATCCCCCAGATGCATCCCCAATCCCTCCCGTCGACCCTCTTTTACGTACCTCACGCCTTATCACCCTCAAATAGACCACGTAACATCTATTTTTAATCAGAGCCCGAATTTCTCCACTTGGCAGCTTCACCCCTCGTACTTTTCTCTCCTTTTTTGGTTACAGAGATATCCTCGGGGACGAACTATAGCATCTTGCTAACCCCCCTAGCCCTCTTTGGGATGGGGACAAGAACCTTTCGGTACAGAACAGCCGAGAGAAATGGGAGTCAACTCGATATCCTATTCGCAATTTCACGACAGCGACCACAAGCCCCCAACTACTCCCTTTTGGCTTTCAGCCAAAAATTCTTCCTCAACCTCATCTCTAGTTCCTCGTTTTGTTCTCGTTTATGTAACGAGTCCATTTAGCTGATCTTTCGCAGATTGTGATCAATTAATTTGGGGAGAATATCGTCAATGAGTGATGGAGAAATTTTGCATGATCTGTGTTCCTGTTGTTCTTGTGAGCTCTTGGTGACTTTGTACACTGTACAGCAGCAGCAGCAGCAATAGCAGTAAACCCGGCACAACTCTACTAATCAAACCAACCAGATCGTGCCTTATAAAAGGCACGCATTTCCCAGCCGAATCACCACCCCTGTTCAACCAATTCTCTAATCTCTCCTCCGTAATAGCTTTCTGTCTGAAAATATTTTCTTTCTGCACTCAACATTTTAATGCCCTCTCCCCCTCCCCCCCAAGTAATTCACAAGGGATTATACTCCGTACAATTTCAGCCAAGTTAAATCCGCGTATAACCCACCATCGTCTTGGTTTATCCCGCGTGATGGTGAAATGGAGGGTAAAACAGAAAAAAAGGGCGAAATAAAAAAGCATAAAAATAACAAGACCTAGTAGTAGACGTGCGGGTTATGTACCCCTGGGTCATTCGGTTTTATCCCTTTCTCTCTCCTAAGGTTTTTCACTGAAACCATTTGCAGGGCCTGACCCATTGTTTTGCGCACGCTCTCGTCGTAAAAGCGCGTTCAGTGAATGTACACAACCACAACAAATATCTCACTCACGCCGGATGTCGCCCTTCCTCTCCGAATTTTATCATTTATTTTTGTATATTCGCCGCTGGCAGTTTTCATCTCTCCCTCTCTCTTATACGAGCCTCAAATCGTGTACACATCCTCGAGCGGCAGTTTCGTTCAGGTCTCAGTGTCCTTTCAGCCGGATTTCACCCCGAGGAGATGAAGCCCCGGTCTAACAGCGCGTGCGCATGTGCGATAATATTCCCAGAGTCGATAGGCAATGCAAGTATCGTCGAGACTATTTCCGTTCTCTCTAACACCAGTGATAGAGTCTCCACTGGTCGTCGGTCAACCGACAACCATTCCCAGATATTCTCGTGCTATTTTTCCCTTTTTCTCTTTCTTTCTCGCTTCAATGTCAGACGACTATTTTTTTTCGCCAATCTCCGCCGCCTCCTTGGTCTCTCGATGGGCACCGAATTCCCCGACGCAAATCGCTTGTGTATACCGTTCCCTCCTCCTTCTTCTTCCCTATACAGCGGGATTGCCGGGAGGCAATATCTCTTGGCTGAAAATGCTTTGAATAAAAATTTCACTCCGGATACCGATGAAATTATGCGGAGAATTTATTTCCGAGTTTGGCATTTGAATATCTGAGCTTTTTCGGATTATTTGGGCCTCTAAAAATAATTTTGAGCTTGTGTCGATTACAAATTGCATTTGCAAAGTTTTTTTGCACGATTTTAATTGTATACTTTTCTTCATTGATATAAAAAATTCAATTGATAGTGGCACTGGTGATGTTTAATGGTTGATTCTTCCAGAAAATTGTTCATTAATTTGCAAAACCCTTCGAACAATGAATCGATTCACAGGCCTTTATTATAATTCATACTGGAATTACATCGTGGATGCTTGGATTTCATGTTGGAAGAATTTATCTCTCGGCTTGAACTTTAATAGTTTATTAAACCGAATATTTCGTGTTTTTTTCCCCATTCAATGAATGAGAAATCGCCTGATTGATAGGAAAGCAGATGAATACACTGTTCGATGTTTCAGATTTTTTGACTCTCCTATTATTTCGATGATGGAATTGTAGAGCCCCCAATTACATTTCTGCAAGTACAACCATCAAAATCCCCCTTTCAACCCCTCTCCTCACCCCCTTATTAACCAGAAGTATTGAAAACTATCCGCGAATCCCCAAAGTTTTGGAAAAAAATCTTGAAAAAGTGGTTAATGATTTTTTAATGACTTGACACAAATTGAGAGTTTACCCAGTGGTTCACAAAGCAAAACGACAACACCTGGTAACTTGAATAAAAAAGAAAAAAGAAAAAGCCCGGGGTAGGGGGATGAAATGGTGAATACTCGGGGTAACGTAGAGCGGGTATTAGTTGGTCGCTCATTAAAATTGCAAGACCCAAGAGCGCAGTGAGCGACGCTGTGGCGACAGAGTGGCGTATGGGGGTGTTTCCACCGGGACGCGGCGGGGGCCGAAGGGGTTATCGCAGGTTATGTACAGTAAGTTGAGAGAAAATGAGAGGTAGTGATGGAGGTGGGGAAAGAGGGGGGTGTCTCGTTCCCGGTTCCCTTGAGAAACTTTGTGGAATACAACCGATATATAGACACGCGTTATAGTGCTCGTGGTACAACATCCATGGGTTTGCCTATAGACAGGGCTACACTTCGCCAACGAATGATTATGCTAATTAATTACCATCGGGCGTACAACTTTGAGTAGAGACACTCTTGTTGCTGGTTGCGTCGCGTTATAGCCTCAGCGGGCATTATCTCATAGAGCTAAATTCCAAGGTTGTGGGCATGCGCCATTTATAGTGTCCCCACCTCCTTTTTAACATTAAATTATTGATTACTTCCCGCGGGCTGATACTGATAATTGACATCTGATATCGTGGACATTAGTGGGAGTTGTGAGCACATTCGATTTTGATGATTCAAATGCCTAAAATATCGCGGGCTTTGCGCCGTTCGCTGTCCTGGACTTTTTCGGATGAGGATTATAAGGCTGATGGGGAAGTCAACATTTCGAACAGCTCATTTTAGATTAAATATATTACGTTTTTTGTACTCATACAGAGACGAGAAATTTGACTCTTCCGGAAAGATCAATACCAATACAAAAAAAAACTTCAGAATCCTCCGGAAAAACCTTGGAAACGTAAGGTCTGCAAATGGAAGTATCCCCGAGGACGTGTACAAGCTAGTGAGAATGGATATAGCACGTATAAAAGGGAAACATTGGAGGGGACAGGTTTTGAGCAGTTCCGGGAAAATTGCGTACACCCGCCACCAGGCTCTAGACGACTTCCGACTGGCCGATCGAACCGCGCCCTTGCTCCCCCAATGAAAAAAAAAAATGGAATGAAGAGGCCTGACGTGTGCTCATCTAAAATTACATGTTACACTCTTTTCACCTGTTTTCACGCCCTCACCAACAGCTTCCGATCCTTAAAGCCCGCTTCTCCATCACTCTCTCTCCTCTGTCCTCTCTCCCGACATCTGCATTCGATTTTTACAACCTCCACTGTCGCTCTTCCGTATTTTCAAACCACATTTTCCTCACGATCGCAGATACAATATCCCGTGTGTCCTCGTTCACTCGACGTGATACCCGTGAACCCTGTGGTATAAGGTTGAGACTTTGAGTAAACGATAGCGCGTGCCAATCTTCTATCCAACTGGCTTCCGGTGGTCAGCAAAAGATTTTACGCTTACTACATTCGCCTGTTTATCGGATATTTTCTGAACCGAAAGTAAATCCCATAAATAATATTCTTTTACTGTTTGACAGGCACTCTTTTGTTGGGTTCAATCCAACGCTAAAGATGTTTCTTCAGTTCATTATTTAGGGATCGGAAAAAAGATTTTATTCATTTCCACAGTAGTTCTTCTCCTCCTTTTTCCTTTAAAAAACAACGAACATAGATGAATATCTCCATTTAAGAAATTCTCAATGAAATAAGCACCACTACAACAAATAATGAAATTTCCATCCCCAAGATTCCTTGCCATTCTCCGACAATATATTCCCCAGCATAAAAACATTTTCATATCTGAAAAACTGTACAGCTGAATGAGCTCCGAAGTACCATTTGGAATTGGATATTTCCCGGCCATCGAATGAAACAATTCTCATCATCATTATCCTCTCGGTTCTCCAGATAATCACACTTTTTGTCGCTTGTTTGGGAGTGGAAAAAACTACTGCCGTGTCTGTTTTGTCCACCAGTTTTTTTTCCTCCTTTTATTTACCCCAAGGTGTACGTATCGCTGGAGCGTTTGAGGTGGTGAAAAAAGCCTGGTCAAACTCTTCCCCTCGATTTTTTACTCCACCCCTCCAGCCTCCTCTCTTTTTCTATTTCTACCCTTTTTCTCGTCCTAGCCGATTCAATGAGGTTTTAGTGGTCGCACTCTGACACGAGCTCTTCACCACTGCCAGTGGCGGCCTCGTTTCCTTCCAACCCGTACTCGTGTCTCGTGCCACACACCGAGTGGCTTTTCGACCCTTCACCCCGCCCGTAAACTTTTCAGTTGTCCCTCTTTTACTCTATCGCCCATTTTACTATCCCTCAACCCCACCCCATGAAACGCCCATGCACAGGTTCACTCCTCTCCTCATCCTCTCCTCCCACACACGCCTCACAGTCACTCTGGCGTGCTACGCACACACGCGGTTGCGTAGACACTCACCCTAGAACTTTCCCGGACATTGGTTTATATGGTTAACAGCTTTTCACACCTACCTCTACTTGAATTCTCTTTTGAGTCGTTAATGCTCGGCAAGATCGATACAGTGGGAAAAATAGATTTAGAGGGTGTTATCACCCATTGTCACATCCTCGGCTATCAGGTTGGGAGATATTGACGTACCTCAAAACCTGAGAACAGTATCGCCCGAACTGCACTATATATTTTCATATTGTCGCTGGTTTTTTTGGGAGGGTAAAAAAAATAAGACTACACTCCACTCTCCGATGATGGCCTCCGAATGTACAATCTCCGGTGATATTTTCATACGATCAATCGATGGGAACTGTCTTATTGAGCAATAGAGTACATCTGCATATTCCTCCTCTCTATCGGGTTTTCCATTAACCGTACGAAAGAAAAAAACTTTCGACGATGACAATGGTTTATCGTAACTCCGGAAAAAGCAATTTAATTGGCAAATGAAAAGAGGAATGACTGACGAATGCCATGTCGAGATCTCTGCCTGGACTACTGGGTGAGTTTATACGCGTCTGTATAATGCCAACCACTCACCATTCATCCCCCAATGGGGTGATACTTATCGACGAATCGGAGAATGGTCAAACCCTCTAAACAGTATGCACAAACGTGTTGCCAGCGTGTGTTCTCTCAACGTTATAAGCGCATGTAATCGGCCGAATGTCGACGGTATATCGGGGACTTGGCATCGTAGTGTCACGAATTATTCCCTGAAATACCCGTAGTCCATTAGTGTCATGTACAGGGGAGTCACTCGTTGCGTGGACATCGATCCCTCTGTCTCAACACGTACCACGGGTGTCTGTTTGATTCACTTGCTAGGGAATTTTCGGCGATGGCGTTGGGGAGTCGGATGAATTTCACCTAGTAAAACTAGCGAATGATTTTTCATCTGTTCACCAAATAGAATAAAAATAGAAAAAAATTCATTTGACATTTACATTGTTAATTTGAAACGTTTATATATCTCACGTTGAGATTTTTAAATCATGTAACTTGATACTTTCGACAGTTTGACGTCGAGACTTGTCAAAATTTTCAATTCTTAATGTGCGAACTTTTTTCTACCCATTGATCAAATCCTTCGCTTGGAAAAAATCACTTTTCCATTTTCCTAGTCTCTAATGGCACTATTTTCATCCAAAAATTACTGGTTCAGAGATAATTCATACCTGGAAAAACTTGGAATCAAAGAGAAGAATGAAATAATGAGGTTTTTTAATTGGAAAAATGAAACCCGGCGGAATGGTACAATTTTTTTAAATAAAAAAGTATCAACTTCAATTTGAATTTTAATTAAAAGGAAATTACATAATTAATGGGTTTTTATAAAGTCGCAATTAGGTGTGTCTGCCGAAAATACAGTGCTAACTTCCGCTGACGACAGCAGTTTTGAGACTGATACGCGCTCTCACTTGCCTTTGCAACATTGTAATTGAGTTGGCAATGTCAAAGCATGAAGTAATTATAAACAACGTAATTACGGTAAGCAAGATGTAGGGGGAAAAGGTGGGTTTTGTACCAAACCAGGTTTAATTAGACGTAACGTCGAAAACAGGCACTCTTGGCCATCAGATTTTCCGTTGAACGTGCTGCCAGCGTTTTGATGATTGCATTATGATGGTGAAAAAAATGGAAATCTGTAGGTACATCTGATGTTGTTATCGATTTTTGAGAGTTGAGGTGAGAAAAGAAAATTTGCCGATCTGAAAATATCTGAATTTTTTCTTCAGCTATTTGTGAACTAAATATATTGAAAAATGAAAAAAAAATCAACAATTTCACCATTGACTTCTCCCAAAACTCTCACTGTTCACCTCCTTAACTCTCCCCACGCCTTCAGAGCAGACAAGGCAAAGCGAGTACTCAATAACAGAGACAGTTACCTCTCTCAAGGACACTCGACGGATTCAACTTGACAATGGCCCAAAGTAATAGAAATTTCCTGTACATCGTTCCAGACGAACAACTACATCCAGTAATTGAGATTGAAGTCAGTCAAATCTTTGCCCAGTCGAGACGTTTCCCCTTTCATCACAAAAGATGACGATACACTGGGGAAAAAAATCAACCAGTTCTCAAATAAATCTTTGGGATGAAGATGAAAATGGCCGAATATTGAAAAATCAACATATCCCCAAGCCAAGGATGTCAAACCAAATTTCTTCTCTCGATTCCAGTAGCAAGTAATACATCTTTTCCGCCAATTGTTTTCGTGCACTGTTCTTCCCTAATGAGTGCTAATGGTGCACCGTTATAGAGAAATGCATAAAATGAAACACTATTATTCGGTCAGCATAAAAAATGAGAAAAAATATGTGATATTGATTACGATGCTGATGGAGATAGAGGCATTACAACTCCAGTAGAAATGACATTGCTGCATGATTTACACTGTGAACAAGTTATGGAGCCGTCGATACACATATTTTCTATCACCGTCAATATGTACATACGCCGAGTGCAGCACTCCGATGGTAATCGCGTACACAGATCCCCAGGTAAAATAATATAAATACAGACAAGAGGCCTTTCACCCATATCCAAACGCCACTGCAATTATAACAAATTTTTTTATTTCCTTTCTCTTTTTGCGCACACATGTACACAAACTATCCATGACACTATCGATCTCACGGGGCTTGGTCATTCAATCGGCCATATTTTTTTTTCATGCTCGCTGGAGTATAAATAATAAAACGGACAAAACGAGACTGGAGTATGGGTATAAACGGGGAAAATGAATGCGAGAAAAATTAAAAACTCGATAGTATCGATGAGGCTGGACTCGGCGAAATGGAGCGAAGGTTCCACTCGGATGTTTAAAATGAAAAATATTTTTATGATTGACGGGATGGTCGAGAATGATGGATTTTATCACAATTTTTATCCAATTATTTTATCTTTCTTTCATTCATTTGGGAATTATTTTCAGGGAAATGACGCATTTCATTTGAATATAATTCTGTATTTTACGTTCTTCTATTCATTCGAGATGTCTGAGGATGGTCAATAGTGGTAATTCGGCATTTTCTTCGATAAAGATATTCTTGAGTTTTGAAATTTCTGATTTTGATAGAAATTGGACCCTCTTCATCAGAAAATTATTGTTTTCATATATATACATATACACGTCAAAGATTATCAATTCAATGTACAATTTTTCCAATATTTTTCTCTATAAAATTTAATTTTTTTCAAACAGGGTAACATGACATTTCTGCGGTTCTTGTCGATTCAATTAGACTCCATTCCATATTGAATGGTAATTTTCTATCTAATAGACAATCTTCTCCGAATTCTACTTCCCCCTTCCTTCTCTTATCACTCCATTAATTTCCTGCGAAAAAAAATCGGAAAGAAAAATCTCCATTACCTCTTCATCTTTTCTCTTTCCATTGTCGAGCGAATGAAAACAATTATCGAATGGAATTCGATAAAGCCAACAATCTGATATCGATCACTGGAAAACGCCCCTCTTCACGGCAATTTATGAGCGGGAGTTTCTCTTTACAAATAGCGTCCTTTAATCTGCGGGGCATTTAATTAAGAATCGACTCGTGCGCGGCCTACACACGCACGTAATGCATCTAGTATTTCGTATGGGATTGAATCCCGTGCTACACCCACTGCTGACTATTCTGCTGTGTGTGAGAGAGAGAGAGATGATAAATTACGGATAGAATCACCGGAAAATGAGAAACAAGGATGGAAAATTGCTTGTATTACATAGGTGCACATACGCGCCGTCTATCGACACCGAGTCGATGTCGCGTTCACTCAGCGTAATCGAACGTCGGGAACACGCCGCATTGAATTCTCCACATATAACCACCCAACCCTGGGCACCCCGTTAATATACGCTGAAAGACGTGAATCGACACGGGATTTGAATTCCAGGGATAATTAATACGTCGAACTAGTACCGCATGGGGGAATCTCAAATAATCTGTCTATTGTTGATTGCGGATAGATTTGAAATTTCCAAGAATCAATAACTATTGTGTCATTGGATTTAAGGGATTTGGACGATTTCATTTAATTAATTTATATATGATGAACAAAAAATGGATGAAAAAATCTGAAAATCATGAAAAATTCTATTTTAATGATACAGGATAATTTATTTGGCCAATTGAAAAAGTGCCCTTCTGAAAAAATATCCAAAAGTGTATTAATTTCAATTTGCTAACAATGTGTAAGCTGACGTCATGTAGATCTTCTCCAAAAAATGTTGGCCACACACGAGATTCGTAGAGGTAGTTCGGGATTGATTCTGAATATTACCAACCCTTTTCAGTTACTAGAAGCACTCACCTCAGATTTGGCAACGAACCAGGAACAATGATTCCAAATTGTTTCTCCCTCAACAAAAGAGAGAAAACAGCGGTAGGGAAATTCGAGTGAAAATACCTATTACATTTGCATGCAAATTCGAATGTTATTGTGTATCACATCGGCTGGAATGGGAAGTACAATCAAAACTCGGTAGGTGGGAGGGGTACGTTACACCAGTGGTACAGGATCACAAGTAGTCGATTTACAACGACAGGAAGATTTCCAGTGGAAAACCCAGCAAGGCTGTCCGCCTTGCTCCACTAGCTTTCGACACATATCGGAAACAAACAAAAAAGTCTTATCTCTCTGTCTCCGCAATTAGTTAGTAAAAAACGAAAAAAATAAGCCGAGCTTGGGGAGCATAGTGTGCGTTGGGCACGACGATTCTACCGTCCTTTTTGACCGCTAGAATGCAAATAATTGTTCCCAGCATAACAACACGAGAAACCCCGATGGTGAACGTAGCAAGGAATGTAAATAGTGTCTAGGTTGGTGGGTACTCTCTTATGCCAATCCTCCGCATTTGAATTGTGTGTGGGCGTTGAAGCCGTGAGGCGATTTTACAATTTTCCCCTTCTGCTCCTTTCCACAATCTCAAACGTTTATTATACAAACTGGTACTCAGGCGCCACGCGTATGTGTGGCGTAACCCCAGAACTCCTCCATTATGCATCAACAAATGCCCTCAAGTCATACTCCACATTTTCACGTCAGATCAATCTCAATGGATTATTATAGTACGCAGTTTTTATGTCTTCAGTGGTGTAATGGCAATATATGGGCTGGTGATTTTTTTCTTCATGGGGATTTTAATGATGTGGCAGAGGAAGGGAATGGCACTTGATTTGAACCATTAGTTTCTTGTTGTGAACAAATTCACCTCTATTCTATTGATTATCTGAAAATTTTTAATGTCCAGTAAAAAAAAAATCCTTGAGATTACCGTGAAAGAGGCATAATAAAAATGTCAAAATAACTCAAGCAAAATTATCAATATAACCCAAAATCATACAAATCTCATTTAACCCAAAAATACAGTGAAAAACTAACGAAAAACCATTGGTTCTGTTTCCAGAAACTCCAAACAATCGCCGAGGACTTTTGTGGCCTGGACGTAAACACACCGTTGGGTGGACAGGAGCCAATGACCGCTGTCCCAGTGTTAACATTCGATACACTATTGACCGCCGTAGCAGCAACATCAACTGGCGATTTCACCGTAGTTTTTATTGGCACGCAACACGGCCATCTGAAAAAGGTGAGTCATTATTTCACAATTCCAATGTACATTGACGAAAAAAAAAAAAAATGAGGCTATAGCATTTTATCCTTTGAAAAAGATCCCCCTGTGGTCCCTCTTCGCTCGGCCATTTGTTGAGAGCGGTGGGCGGTGAAAAAATGCGTTAATGGGTGTGTTTTCAAAAGAAAAGAAAAACCAGAGGGCCCCCGAGCTTTGATGTAATTTAAGGGTTGGTTTATATACGAGATACGTAGTCGTAGACTTACAAACGGCCCACACCGTTCCTCCCGAAACGTGCTCTATCGCTCCATTACAAAGTTTACCAGGCTGACGAGTATCTCGTACACGTAGACAACTCGAGATGGACAAAGCGAGGGTGAGAGGGGTGGTTGGGGTTGGAGAATATCGCGTGGCCGGAGAGAGCATGCTACACCGTCTATACAGACTGACAAAAACATCTCCATTAACGTCACCCCGAGAGATAGCGGCATTAGGTTGCTTCTCCTTGTTTTTTTTTCTTCCAGCAGAGTGCAAGTTTCTGGAGAGCCCGCGTTCTTACACGGAAATGTCATAACTTACGGATTTACTCTTTTCATAACGTAATTACATTAATGAGAATTCAGCCATTGCGGCCGGGGTGGAAGGAATTAGGAGACACATTATTGGGATTTTTGTAACTTTCTGAGCCAAGTCATGAATTTCGATATTTTGTGAACGGCTTGTGAACTGTGCAGAGTCTATTAGAAAACGTAGGGGTTCGTAGGGGTGGTGATAATAACATTCCTGGGTAGAATTTTTCTCAAGGCGTTAATTTTATCCCGATAAATCCGAACTAAAAGTGAAATGATGGTTAGATAATTTCAAACGAAGATGAAGTATCCAACCTTCGGCGTAACGTAGACCGAGTGTAACGTTACCACGATTACACGCACTGTTCGAAAATGCTTAAAAGGTCTCCGTCCAGTCGAGTGTTGTAGTAACGGTCCAGACCGTTTGATTCATTGCCGCGCCCCGTGGTAATCGCCAGGCGATTGTGATTAATTAACGAATGCGCGTAGGTAGTTCAAGCGATAGGTATACATACATATGGGTTACAGGGGGACACTGGAGTTTGCAAAGATATATATCTGCAACCGATGCGTCGTCCCCCGCCGGAGTGTGTTGCCACTCTACCCCTTGGGAAGATGCACAAGCGAGGCAAAACATTGGGCAATTATTTACACCCATATAACGTTTTTTTCCCTAATAAAAATGGAAAAATAACAGAGGAATTGCAAAACAATGTTAAAACCGAATTGAATTTGATGTCTCTGACGTGTCATAAATCTGTGGCATTTTTCTCCATGTAAATTACTAATTACGGAGAATGAAAAATCCACTCAAGGCGTGCGGAAGAGAGGGAAGGAGAGAGAGAGAGAGAGAGAGAGAGAGAGAGAGAGCACTTGTCAAAGTCATTAGCATTGATTGATGGGGGAATTCAATAATTAGTTATTTATTTTTTGAGTGGGTGGGCGGGTGAATATTGCTTGGGTGAGAATTCAGGAAAATTTCTGCAGTGAAACAACTCTTTGAGTCCCTCAATTAGTGAGACGTGAATATAAGGCCGAAATATCAACCATTTTAGGAAAGAAAGATTATTATTAGGAGACAAAATATCAGGTCACATTAGGTCAATTCATGATAACCAAAACTGAATTTCACTTTTATCCCTTAAATTTTTGTATTTGCTTATTATTCCTAATTATTAATTACCCAGGATTAAATTCAGTTAACACGAGAGATCCTGTCGAATCCATTAATAATGATTGACGCAGGATTTAATAATTAATAAGTCATTCCTCGTAGACATTATCGAACGCTTCTAATTGTTCAGGTCATTACTAGCCCCTGATTGATCGAGTGTCAAAAAATGTTTGCACAGAAAATGAGTTTTATAATGCTTTGAATAAGTTGTGGGCTAGACAGTCGAGGATGACGGACATTTACGTCAGCTCAAAGTGATGAGAAATGTCGACCGTGATAATTGCCTGGATGTAATGATGGGATTGCCATCGCAATTAATAACCGTACGACGTGACTTAGGCTGATGTAATCCCTTGTTTTATTTTTATTGCTTTTTCTGGTTGGCTAACGATGAATCAGAGATTGCTGTCGATAAAACACATTCATCTTCATTTTTTTACCGCAGTCTTTTAAAAATGGAAACAGAGGATGTATTGATGAAGCTGCAACAAGCAAATGCTCCCTATTGCAAATATTTTTTTATGCATTTATGGTAGAGTGGGAATATAATAATAGGGGATGCAACGTCGAGGAATCTATTGTTCTCTCTTTGGGAATTTCGAAATAATTGGCTCAAAAAATGTATTTTACAACTTAAGCTAAATATCGGTCATTCAATTACTACTAAAATTGGAACCTTTGAAATTATCAAGAGAGGTAAAATCTTTGTCTATGAGTGAAACAGAGTAAATGTTTTCTTTTAATTATTACAAAAAAATTAAATAATGCAATAGAATGAGAAATTGATAATTAATATAAAAACAAAAATGCAATAAGAGGAGATTCGAGGAAGTATATGTGGGGGTCCGGGATGAGGCACGATCTCGTGGCAATTCAATGTAATGCACATACTACACAAGCTACGTACGGTCACGTAGGGGTCGAAGTCGTTCTGTTGGCCGTAGATCGTGGCATCTACCCGGTGACCTCTGACCTCCCTCGGTACTTCAACAGCCAAATGAGTCGGCACCACTTCGCCTAGACCAAAGCGTCGGCGGACAAGCGAGAGGAAGATCGGTTTGTTACTCAATCCCCCACCTTCTCCACCTTTCTCCGATCTTTTCACCTGATCATTAATTAATAAACCTTCCGGGATGAAATATGCGGGATCATGAATCAGCATGGGACAGCGTGGCACCCAATCTCCAAGGCTTTGTGAGGCTAGTGCTGAAATTTCCCGTGTACTTGATGATTACGGAATGGAATTAGAAAATTTCGGTGGCGTTATCATCATTTTTCTCGCGATTCAGGTAAAAATGATGGAACTCTGGACTAATTTTCAATATTATTGACATTAGGCAAGTAGATTTGCTTCCGATTGTTTAAAAGAAAAGGGGGGAAGAAAGTTGAAATCAAATGAATCAAATGATATTTTTACCCAAAAGTGTGATAAAAAAAAAAGCTCACTCTTTTATCATCCAACCCAATTCCTCGTTAATAGATGTTGTCACTCTATTTTCCATCCTCAAAGGCGTAAAAAATTGTAGCCCCCGTGGGTGAATACATAGTCCACTTCAATTTTCGATAATGGACAATGGATTTTGGGTACAATACACAGGGTTCAATCGTTTTGCACTCAATGCAAAATAGAGAGTCCCTGCTGCTATACACATGTACCCGTGTTAAAGTTTTTTTCTTTGTCTCTCTCGTGTATTTGTGTCAGACTCTCATCCAGTGGCTCACCATATTAAATTTCCCTATTTTTTTTCATCCACTATTCTCAATTTTTCCGCAAACAAGAGTCGATGCATGGGGAAAAAATCAGTGCGCCGTTTCTTCCGAGCTCTATTAATTGGGTGCAGTGAGCAGGTATGCATTGAATGCGTTAATTGTTCACTTTGTCGATTTATCTACTATTGGTCGATGTAGAGAATCAATGGAATACATACAGTTCATCAGTGATCAATAAATTTCAACAATCGTTGGACTTGAACCATCAATGCATTTAAAGTAAAGAATATTATTAATGCCGAGAAAAAAAATGGTAGATGCCAGTGGATACTTATGTCAAATGTCTCCAGTGTTTCCTTGAGATTCCTTGTTTCTATGAATTTTTCTCATTAATTTTTTACCTCAAAATGAATCGGCTGAGTGTAGTGCGACTCGACGATGACGAGCGATTCTCCCCGATGGTATCTCACACTCGATCGATACTCTGCGAACTCACTTCACTAAAAGGATTGGATGAAGCGCAGAAGTAGGCGAAGGACCGAAGGGAGGGAGATAGAGGCCGCGACTCGCGAGAGGAAGGGAAAAGAGTTAGGCGCTGGTGTTCTAGATCGAATCGCCGTGAGACAGCCGCGGAGGAGTCTCACACGATTGTACGCTTCTTCGAGTCTGTTATATTCACCGGTGAGATTAATTTATCCCTCTATCCTTATTCTTCTCCCCTCACGCCACAAAGCTCTTGGCCTACCGATCGCTGAGACTCCGAACTGGTCCTTACATAATTGATGGTTGGTTGCTCTCGGCAGAATGCCGACTCACTTTAGAAACCGCCACTCCATCGTTTTTACATTCTCGATATAAATAAATAGATGGTTGAAATTTTTTTAGCTAATTTCAGGGAAGCACACAGAACATTCGGCAGTGATTTCTTTGAAATAGATATTCCTGGCTGAGGTCAGGCATGAAAAAACTGCCAAATTAACAGATAAAAAGCACGAGTATAAAGTTGAATCCACTATCGCATTAATTATCCATCTGTAGTGCGTTATACCCAAGTCATTGGGGCGCAATACCGAAGGTGCAAAAGCCACGCAGAGTCCCCGCGGTGTATGGTATATTAACGCTACGTTGTTACTCCCTCTCCGTACTCCCCGCGAGCACTTTCCTACCGGTTTTAATGGCAAAAGTTTCCTTGGAACAAAGCACCCCCGTCAGATTGCCAAGTTCGATTGAGTTCGTCTGATCGAGCGTAATGCCCAATAAGTTACAAACCAAGCGTGATTAATTCATCGACATTAACCTGAACGATTGATCATACAAGTGGACCGGCAGTTGAGGCGAAATTAGAGGATTAATGATGTTACTTTGTGCTTGCGATTCCATTCAAAGCACAAAATTAATTTTCATTGAGGATGTTTGAGCGCATATAGAGAATATTAAATTAACTGGTCATTGCTTGTCACGCTGCGAGACCTTCGTCCAAACATTTTCAGTCTTGACTTCATAAAAAAGATACTTTAGGGTAGTAGATCAAGAGTTGCATGCAATTTAAACTTGTATAAGAAATTCAAAAAATTGACCCAAGGGTTACGCGAATTATCAATCGCATTTTTTAAATAAATTAACCATACAAATTAACTCGTGGATTCATAATATCGCAAATTTCTCTCTCTCTCTCTTCCTCACTCTCGCTCTCATTATATTGATAAAAACCAACAATGAAGTCGCTGACTCGCAACGGAAATCATCAAAACCTCGTGAATGGTAAGCCTCTGAAAATGGTGCCGTAAAAGCCGATTAAATGGAGCGAGAAAATACTCGACTGGAAAAGAAATAACTGAAATATAGCGCAGGTTGTAATAAAATTTAAAGACGCCCTAGTTTCTCTTTGAAAATTTACAGCACAAGAGACGAGAGCGAAAATTCAAGTACTTCATTTCATGTTATTGGAAGACCACGAAAATACAACCTATCAATTGTAAACACTCGGGGTGCGTAAAAGTTGCATTTGCCCTCTTTTTTTTTTATCCTTTTACGATCACTTTTCCGATTACATTCGATGGGTTCCAGACACTCACGTGCGAGCCTCTTTACTGGTAGCTATTTTTGTTCTCAAGTACGTAAAAGGATCTGATGAAAATGGAGGTTAAATAGAGAACATGTTTTCCTTTAATTTAATGATTGCTTGCCTTTAATTGAATTTTTTCCTGGAATCCTTCAATTATCTATCGGTTCTCGTAAAGTTCGAGATAATTCTGCTCTCGTGCACTACTCAAAAGTTGCTAGTTCAGCGGGTAGGTATTCCGAGTATTACTTCTGGAAAAAATCAAAATATCTCGAAGAGCAAATGCATAAAGTCAAAAGGTACGATTCCCATAACCGATCAGTTAGAAAACGAAGACACGCTCGAGTCGTAAAATGGCGATCGAGTCCCTAGTGCTCATCATTTCAGCATTTCGCCTGCGAACCGGATGTTACTTAAATCGAAGGCCCTTTTCATGGGCTATTCGAGTGTCGGCTGCCACGTTGCATACACAATTTACAGGCAAGTCCATGCCTCAGTAATCGTCTATAAATGCGATTCGGTTGACCCGACCTGCCCTTCAGCCATCTTTCTCTGGCCGCTTTTCCAGTGACTTGTACGGTTCAATCCGCGTCGAATCCGTCTTGCCAATGTTACAAAACAAGGATTGAAGCTCAATGACAATGCATCTACCCCACTTTTTTATTCATAGAAGAGAGATCATCGCATTATGTTCGCGCAGCGGAAATCATCGCTTTATCTCCAGACGCGATTCAAATTCCTCCACACTTCCTCACAAAGACTTTTTCACCAAAATGTTTCTCGCCATTAAAAAAGTTGTAGAAATAATTTTAATGAAAGAGATGCCTTAAAATTGCCGGATTGGCGTTCGTCCTTAGTTCACAACCGAGAGCAATTGGCTCCCAGCCCAATAGCGGCCACGCACGATCGATCACCTACAAATAAAAGTGCCAAGTGCCGCGGTCGAAGGTGAACCGAGTCTCTCCGTAACCAATTTTTCCTACTTCTTTATTTCACCCTTTTCCCCCTTCCATTCCCCGGAACCCGGGGAATCCGTCACGCTAAGACACGTCACGATCACTATCTCCATTCACCCCTTGACGTTGTATTTTTTTAAATCTGATTTATCCATCTCTAATTCCAACTTCACAATCTCTCCCGGTTCAAAGGTCATCGAATAAATCGCGAACATGCCAAACTCACGCATTCGACTGGTGTCATTAATTTTTACATTCGATATATAGAGTTGATGAGTTCAATTAGTTATTTGAAAGTCCTTTGAATTGAAGAGTTTAGATAGGGGGGAAGGGAATAATCCAATGTATTTCAATGTTTGCCTGGCGTTGAAAAATTTCCTTTAAAATGATATACAGCGATCTCCATTGGTGTGAAATGTAGCGGTTTGCTATTCACTCATCCTCACTACGGATTGAGGGACAGACTGGAAGGCAACAAAAAACCATTGAGATATCAAATAAACACAATGAAAATGACTGCGTGTCACCGGGTTATAAATCAAGGTCACGCCTGCAGCCCCTTTTGCGGCAACTCCCTCTGAGGCAACAGGACCGATCAATCGTCTCGAGTCATTGTTAAGCCCAGAGAAGATAAACAGGTGCTCGTTAGACAATCTCCGCGTGGGAGCAGTCGAGAGCAATATCTTCCCATTGCAATTACTCAAATCCGGCTATGACATTAAGACGAGCCGATTGGATTCAGCATTTTTTGGAGAATATTCTCCATGAGTTGATAAACGGACAGTGCCGCCAAAATTTTTTGAGGGGTCACTTTAATATTGGAATTATTTGTGAAAAATCTATGCTACTGCCATGTTTAGTCACTTTCCAGTGAAAAACTAGGAGAAACCAATGAAATGAGAATAAAGGGGATAAGGAGAAATAGGAGGAAATAATATGGCGATCGCTATCAGCATCAACCCGACGCCTACTGTTCTACCCTCTTACGTATTTTCTTTTCCCGACTCTACACATATATATCTTTTTTTCTCGTTTTATTTCACTACCGCCAGTGCGATTGCCATCGATACCAGAGGGGGGGAATTGTGTGCAGATCAGGACGGTCTCACGCGTACACTCACCACACGGTGGCACAGAGTTTTCGCCGATCGCGCTAATTCGATAAGAAAACAGCTTCTATATGCAATTCAGAATATGTCCCATTTGAAATTTAAATACATTGAGACTTTTATTCTCACTTTTTCAAGTTTTTCTTTGTGGTTCAAGGCGAAAAATTGCATTTCCTAGTTCATAAACATGGAATTGTATTCGGAGAGAAATTTTAAGGGTGAACAAAGGAATAAAAACAATGATAATAATGAGATGATGGGGAACAAATATCGTGACTGATGGAAACTGTCAAATCTCAAATGAAGACTTTTGATAAGTTCAAAGCAACTTCAAGGAGAATTCAAAAGACTCACTTCATGTGTCAAGCAATTCCATAGAACAACTCGAGAACAATATTTACAATTTACCAAAATAAAAACAAATGGTCTTGTAAACAATGTCTACGCCTTGAAACGCCACTACACAATTAAATCACAAATGTCCATATATCTATAACCAACTCAATTCCCCCTCAGGTCCTTCCTCTTCCCATTCAATTTCCCCAATAACAAATAATCCAAACGATCGCTTGCATACATCCCCCGTAACTCGAGAGTCTCCCATTAGTTGAACGCGTGCGCCATTGCAAATTGGACGTCTCGAATGTCGTATTTGCGATGGTCCGAGGGACATTGACTCCCCAAGGGGATGCCCTGTTGGAGTTGCACGGCTGGAAAACTAAGAGCCAGGAGGCAAAATCCTCCTCCACTCCGCTCCCTCTTTCCCCCAGCCACTGCTCATTTCAACTTGGAAATTCAGGATAATTGGATTTTTCATGTGAGGCTATTATTGAAATTCATCATTTTCTAAATTAAATACCACCACTAATGGAATTTTCAGGGAATAGAAAATTCACGAAAATCCTCTAAAATCTTCAACTGATTTTCCAGAACCAGAATTCATGGAAATTCCATGGGAACGATTGGTCAAAATAGTAAGATTTTTTTTTTCGCGTTTCAGGAGGAATATCTTAATGCTGTATTGTACGCCTGAAAATTATTAATTAGCTCTCCGTAAAATTTAATTATCTTTCTGATGGTGAAGAAAATCTGATTCTCAGGATGAGAACCAAATAATTCATCAAGAGATTTCTCCAGCTTCAAAAATGGACGAGAGACTATTGTCTCGTTTCGCGTAAATCGTCGTTGACAAAACTAGTTTTTTCACTTATTTAGGTTTCTCTGACCTGCGGACTCTTTCTCCTCTCTTCTCTCGCGATCGAATACTATACGAGTATGAAACGAGGCACGCCACGTTTTCCGCCCACGTATTACCTCGTATGTACGGCTCCCGAGTGTATATATGCACGTACAATTGCGGGTGGAAAAAAAATGAAAATAAAGAGGGGACAAAGAGGGAAAAAATGAGAAGGAGGAGAGAAAAAATATATAAAAATGTTGGAGATGGCTCGGAAGAAAACGAGAACGGCTATACGTGAGAGCCACACATTAAATCTACTCCTGGGGTCACAGAAATTGTGGCGGGGAGGTTGTGTGTCTTCAGGCGAGAAAGCCACGAGAATGTCCAGCTCGTCAGCGAAAATTTTTCTACCCCAGAGAGGGACTACAAATGCACAGCAGAGGCAAATAAAAATGATGGGACGTGAGGTTTTGCGGAGAATGAGGGTACGACACTGGTGGAAATGAAGAGAGGGGATGGGGAGCGCGTGTAGGAGGTAAAAAATGTGGGGTAAAGTGAATGTTATATTCAAGAGGTTCTGGATTACAGCGCAGGAGTGTTTTTACGGGGGTTTATTTTAGTTTTGTTTCGGCTGGGTGGGCAAAGACGTATTCAGGTCCTCGGGGAGGGGTGATTAGTCGGGTTTCGCAGTGAGATTTGCCCTTATTATTTCAATTCCGAAGATATTTACGAGGCGTTATGATGCACAATTTACGGAGAATGTTTAATCATGATTTTTCATTTTGGCTCCAGCATTGAATTAATAATGGAAAAATTAATGAAATTAATATGACAACCCTTAGAATGAGCAACTACAAGGGGTTCCCTCCTATGTAAACCAGCCTTTCTCCTCTAAGAAATTTATTTCATTACGAATATTAAAATCCTCTCAATTTATCCGTCAAATGAATTTCTCCCGGAAATATTTCCCCCACATCAAAGAAGACGTTAGAATTCTCCAACAATACATCAATATTTCACGACTCACTTCCCCCGAATCCCAAATAAAATGTCTTCCCGGACGATTTTAAAGGGCTTCACCATTTGATGATAAAAAAACCTCAAATTTCCCTCCTTCATTCTCCTATCATTCCTCTCCATTCCCGAGAATTCCACAGAAATGTGAAAGAAATGTGACTTCGTGAATAAGGGAAATTGAAAAAGATTTCTTCCTGGAGACGAGAGAGAGAGAGAGAGAGAGAGAGAGAGAGAGAGAGAGAGTCCCGTAAGATTGTGATCGTCTGAGGTGGAAGAAAACCCGACGGAAAACCCCGCGAAAGAAGCACACAAATTCAAAAAAAAGAAACTCGATCTTTTCTACAACTCCAGTAGCGATTGGGTCCGATTCAATTCCCGATAATTTTATTTCATTTCGTTTGCCCCCGCCTCGAAAAGTTGAGTTCATTCCATCAGCGAAACGAGAGTCATTTAATTTAAATTTCCCGTGGATATCGAGAGACCCACTGACTTTTCCATCTCTCAATTCCAGTAATTCAAATATCACTGATTTTTCCAGTCAAAAAAATGGAGAAAAAAATGAAGGAAAACGAGTGATAAAAATTGTTGACCGCATGAAAAGCGAATTTTCCACTGGCGAAAGCGATGTTCTCGGGTATTTGAAGTCAAACGGGTCACGGAGTCGTACATTCATACGACAGAGACTCGACGATCGAGGTGCATTTAAATTTCCCAACGGGGACACGACCAACTTGCTCCCGAAAAACCTACGTACATTCCGAGTATTCCATCTATCGTTTGGGGCTTCCTATCCACAAATTTTCCTCACCGAGATGAGCTCACAGGGATTTACGTGGAGAAATAGGTCACACGTTATACTCACAGAAGCACTCGTCGGTAAAAAATTGCAGTTCGATTATGCTATTTTTTTGGTGAGCACACATGAAATGTCTTACGCTGATGAAAATTCAATGGATTTCGATTTCAGTTGAATAAATTCACGTTTTTATCGGCCACAAATTTGATAAGAATTATTCAGTGGCGAAGAGAAAAGTTGGGATAAACTATTGAAGATGAATTTTTGTGGGGACCAGTCACAAGAACAGCACATCGATAATGCTCGTTTTTTAAAGTTTACATTACTGATTGATCATTTTAGTTGACTTACTCAATCAGGAAAGTATTATTCAAGATTAGTTGTCGACTCGAGAAGCATGTGTTTATCTAGAAATTTATACAAGAAACTATTTTATTTCATGTTTCATGGAAATTAAATGTCAATTCATTATTGTATTTCACTTTGATCGACTGGAATTTGGAATAGGATTTTCAGATTGTTATCAAAAAATTTATTTATATTCCCTAATTCCTCTAGCTTGGTTCCCAACCAAGCACAAAAATGGACACCGTTCGTAACTGTTGATAACTGTGCGTAGAATGTCGGTAAAAACAACTTTTCGAAAATACTTATCTTGTCAGGATTTTTGCACTGTCATCGCGAAATTATTCGGATTAAAGAGACGTTGAGAGAATGACTTTCCACATAGAGGATGTCGCCACATAACCAAGGACCTTTCATGCCGACTATCTCGTGGCGTTGTCGGGCGCCGGTTCAACCTGGAAAAACTACAGACCTTGGACCAACCCAATAGGGAAACGAAAGTAGGTGGGCACCGCGGCTGGGAAACGGAGCAAAAGAACGCAAGTAAAAATCGTATGATAGATTAACGTTTTGTACCAAGGACGTCGATGGTAAATTGTTCAGCCTATTTTTACAATTGGAAGTTGAAAATTTCATTGAACTCACACTAAAATATTATGGTTTCTTTCTCCAAATTGCATTTAAATGGCATTCCTTTTTAATTTTATACCCATTAATTTTCAGTGTCGGAAAACCTGGCAGAAAAATTATCACTTGCCAAATTATTTGCTAGAATAGTTGTTAACCATAGTTGTTAACCAGCAACCCCCTCCCCCTTTCCTATAACGCAATCTTTTAACACAGTATGGACATATATGTACCTGAACTCGTCGACTCGTGCCACATACACATACGGTCCAGTTGATTGAGACGAGGTAGAAAGCAAGAGGAGAGCGGGTGGTGGGTCCATTGAATTGGTGACCTGCATGCGCAGACGTATTTCAGCCGAACTTGGCTCTTGATACGTACACGGACTTTAACTTTCACATTAGGGTGTTATGCAGACCATTACACTGGACCAGTGGAAATGCTCGAACACACCCTAACACGAGCTGAGACTATTTTGGTTCGCCCAGTTGTCTTGTATTTTGACTCGTATTCACTCCATTACCGTTTCACTCACCCTCGCGCTCTCGGCAATCGTTAAATAAAGCAGTTAACCCATTTTTCAACAGTGAAAAAATCACACTCGATGGCTCGAGCCATTGTACAGACGACCTTCTTTGTCCATTAGGTTTGACAATATTTGGACGGCAAGTTTTTGATGTAAAATTTTTTTTTTACCTTTCTGGAGTACTGGTGGGATTAGCGGAGTAGTCGTGCTGATTGCTCCAGGGGAAGTTTTCTTCTTTTCGTAAGTGACGGAATGAAAGAGCATTCTGAGAAAAGAAAAATATATTAGAAAATCATTTCTGAAATATTACAGCCATATTCACCGCCCTCTCATCTGCTGACATTGAGACTTGAAAACCCCCTCGTTCAACATTGTTCGTTTAAATAATTGTGAGCTTGCTCATTCATTCCAATTATCTCCTCTTGGATTTCAAAATACTCTGAATAATGAATGAGGACATAAAGCTTTACTGGATATACGCTCGTTAAAAACTTGGCGCTAAAGTAAGTCAATAAATAGTTGAACCATCGTTGGATCGTCAGGGTGAGAATACACGACGATATAAAGCCAGTTGAAGTTTTCAACTGTCCTTGAGTTTGTGCACAAGAGCATAGCACCAGGAATTGACAAGTAACGATGCCCCCAGCAGTAGTCTCTTCTTCGAGTGTTTCTTCCAGAAGCCTGGATTGTAATATTCTAGAGAAGAATAGAATGTGATGACATTCTCCGGAGAAGTTTTCATCCAGCTACATTTAATTCCTTTATTCCATTACATAATCTCCAAGGATTTTATTTGATTCCTGTTATGTTCGTCCATTGATTATTTGAGGCCAGGAATTTGTTTTTCAAGTTAATACGAAGGAATTTGCATGCGGAATTGAGGTAGTGAAAACCGGTTTTTTGCGCCAGCGCAAGGGAGTCTCCTTTTGAAGCCTCAATAACATGGAGGAAAACAGTCACTCTCATTATCATTAACGGAACAAATTTTTTCCCATTTTGGTCGTCTTTTATTGGTCCAAAATTCGAATATAATGAAGCGAAAGTCAATAATTTATCTGCGAAGAGGAAGGGGAAACAAAGTGGAAAGATAAAAGTGGAAAATTAATATTAATAGTTTTTTTAAAACCATTTCGCAAGTTTTTTTCTCAAATATACCTACAAGAAATACAATATTCGCTTATTTGGAAGTGGATTGCTTTCTTAATCATCGGCACCATTTCAAATATACCACCACCAATATAAGTAAATAGAAAACCAAAAAAAAAGCAAAAATCGATAAAGTAAATTTTACGAATGAAATGGTTTTTTAGTGAGTCTCCTGCGCTGGAAGCATGATAAAAGGAAGTGGATAGGAGGTACCAAAGTGGTCTAACGTCTATTTCCCACTGGATCCTTTCATCTCGTCCGCAGCCCAGTGGGGACACTCTCGAAAATGTCATTCCATTCATCCAACTATAGTAACCGAGATTTCACCCATCTAACCACTCATCCTCGTCATCGATATATCCCCCACTGCATTTGGCGATATTTCCGATAATGTCATGTAACTCGTTCCCCTCATGATTTATATTTCCTATCAGCCCTACCAGTAATATCATTCCAGAAAAAACATGCAAGGAGAATATTTTTTCGATAATTACTGCAAGCTACACGGTTTCAATTCGTTGCCACCGATGATCTCGATTTTTTCCACTCTCATCGATGGATTACCAAAGTCCAATTTTTTTCCTGTCAAATTTAATGTTTTATATTAAACGCTTGGATTGACTTTGGAGTGTGAAAAACTCATTAGAGATGTACTACTCTGTAGCGAAAACTTTTTATAACATAAATAAATGCCAGTTTTCCCCCAACTAATGACCAATTTCGGTCATTTTTAATCCCCAACATGTTCATTAAAAATTATCCATCTGATAATAGAAAATATTTTTAAATTCTGAGTAAAGTAAAAAAATTCTGATGTATTATATTCTCAATTGGGAAAAAAATATGGCCGACTTAGTCACATTAAATTGAATATTCTCGAATGGAGAATATTAATTATGGATCTGAATTCCTAATTTCCCCACCCTGCCGATTCCAATTGGAATTCCTTTCCCACGTTAGAAACAAATACGCAATACCAAAACTTTCAAGTAAATTTATCATCCACTGGCCACTGGATTACTGATTCACTCCCGTCTTTCGTATGCCCGGGGGCTTTCCGCTTATTATATCGCTCCCGAGTTTCAGCATTTCAAGTGTATTAAAACGGAAGTCTACAGATTTTGGAGTGGCCAGAAGTCATACACAGAAGCCAAACTCTGAATGGCGAGACGACGAAATTTCAGTCTCGGTTATAACTCAGGTGACACACGACGACAAAGGGTTGTCTCTACTTTTCCCTGACGTATGCGTTCTAAGACTGTGTGAGTATTTTCACACGAGGGGAGAGGGGTAAGGGAAGAAGAGAACAGAACGGAATGAACGAGTGGCCCGTTGTCGTCGCTAGACTTCACCAGGCGTATATGTTAGGTAAGGGGTTAAGAAAATGAGCGAGAACGGCGGGAGGGGAGGCGAAGGGGAGACCAAGGGGATGAAGAAACGAGGGATATACCCATGTTGGCTAATATATTACCAGAGCGAATGGCACGAAAGGCCATAACGTACGAGCCACGACTCTAGTCGGTCGGTCAATGTCTTCACCCTCCCCCTCCACGGGTGTTGAATTTTAACCATCCTCTTGCCTCCCCCGAGGACTAGTCCACGAACGCCGGATATCGTTTCCTGTACAAATCGCCCGGGGGATTTAAAACTCACCTCCGCGTAGTTCATACGTTGCAGTTGGGAGTGAAGGAGAGGAGAGAGTTTTCGTGTAAATGGGAGCGTGGGGAGGGGCTAAATTGCGGCAAAATAAATAGAATATTTAAAACAAGAAAGTTTTCTTCTAAGAAATTCTTCTATACGAAATTCCATGGAGTTATTGAAATGTCGCCGATTTTTCCAAGATTTCTCTAACTGTGCGCGGAGAAATTTTCCAAAAACTCTTGAAAAACGCAATGAAACAAGAAGCCCCTCGATTGAAGCCCCTCGAAGCCCCCTCTTCACAATTACCATCCTCTACAATTATTCCGGAATGAAAATTAGAGTGGCCCACTTGACACGCCAACTAATTCTCACGCACACTCGGCACAACCACGATCTCTGTCACGTTTACTGTCACAAGTGCGTTTTACCCACCACCGCAGCAAATCGATAAACACCCAACGGATCGATAACCTGCGCGTCGACGTTAATTCTCGTCAAAATTTCCCTTCTCCCATCATACTCCTCCACACACACACACACACACACATTTAGTGGCACGAGGCAGGCAAGCGGTTGCGCCATGCAGTTCACCCCCCGCAAATTATAGAAACAAATTTTGTCTCTTGTCACACATTGACATTGGCAATACTTGCGGTTAGATATTGGTATTCATGTCTCGCCCATCTTCTCTCTCCACCGGTTGCATTCAGTTTTCGTATAAATTAATTCCAAAATTTTCCCCACACAGGAGAGTCGCAGCTTACTTAGAGTTTTTCCCTTACTCGAAGTACAGAATGATTAAACTCACCAATTCAAAATTAATAACAAAATTAAAATGTTGAAGAATTTGAAGAATATCTCGTCCGTCTCCGTCCCCTATCACTACAAATACAAATACAACTCTCGTCTTTAGATAATAGTATTCATATCTCTTGCTACCCCCTCCCTCTGGCGGTCGTATCCGCCCGGTATGCCCCAATTTTCCGCATCCATCCGAGAGTTGAATACCTTCGGATGAATTTCCCAGAGGCAGGGAGAACCTCTTCCGGTCTCATCGATCGACACTGCAATTGCTACTGTGATTCTTTGTTCATCTCCCTTCGGTATTTTTTACCCTTCTTTTTATTTTCTCTCTCATTTCATCCTCCACGTCGATCGATGAACCCATGCATGTCAAATGCCCGCTGCTTTTCTCAGTGAAGAGTAAAAAAAAGAATGAGGGAGAGAGGGAGAGAGTAGGGAGTAGTGCTATACTAACGAATCGCTCTGCAGTGATAATTAGTGCAAGTTTTTTTCGCTTTTTTGTTTTCCTTTCTTTCTTTTCGGCCGCAGAGAACGTGGCGTCTGGTACATTGAGTTCATTGGGCGTATGAAAAGTAATCGACAATTTTAGTTTTACAAATGGTGATGCTGTATGATGGAACAAAGAGCTCGGGGTCAATGGATTGTCGGGAGAGAGCAATGAAAGCTTGCGGCCGGAAGGTCGAATTTTTTAAACCAACAAAATTTGCAATTTTCTTTGGAAAAAATCGGAGAATATGAGCATTATTATTTTTATAATTTTCACGCACTCGGGGTATTGAAAAATAGTGCGCGAAAAACATGCAACTTAATTTTATTCTGTTTATTTGCCTCTTTTAAATTGATGGGAAATGTTTTAACGAGTTTAATTAACGTTCGAATATATTTTTAAACCTTTTTCGCGCGGTTTTGTTCGCGGAAACTGGAGAGTTTGAAATATCCTATGGATTCGCGTTGGAAATTCCTGGGTGAACGTAGATGAGAGTCAATGTATGACAGGAATGGAGGAGAGGGTGTGAAACGACAAATTGGTCGTGGAATTTCTTCTCGTTGGAAAGTCGTTCGCGCGACACCACTCGCGTTCTACCATCGATCTTGACTCGGGTCACGAAGTGGCTATGCAAAATATATGAGAGAGAGAAGAGAGAGCAAGAGGGGGTGGAGAGGGAGGGATTTCAGGGGGTGGTACACAGGAAGGAAGTGAAGTGGGATGCACAGGGGACGGGAGTAAAAAATGGGTGCGATAAAAGTTCCATCGTTTTACTGGTCGTTCGACGGAAAGCTTTAGAGAATGACTAAAAAAATAAGTGAGAAGAATTACGATAAGAAATCACATCCGGGGAAACTTTGTAAGTTTACGGGATGAATTAAATAAATTGAGTGTAGTAAAATTTTTTAATCAACGGAATAGGATCGAGAAAAAAATGTCATCTTTCTTTTATTTATTTCGCAAAAATGACTAGCGTTTTCGTTTTTTTTCCCCCCCTCTTTCTTTCTTCACAAAACTGAAATTTTGGAAAATTCTGTTGGTGGATTTTATTATATAATTGGCAACCATTTAAAACGAATCTGATGGCACCTGAAATTTTTTACCTCCGCTTGAAAAACTATTTCCTCTTCCAAAAAATCTCAATGAAATCCAACTCTCTCAAATTCCAAAAGTAAACTCATTCCGCATTAAAACTAACTACAAACGTTCAGTGAATTTGATTCGCCCGTCATTGGAAACTCTCGCACGACCGCCATTACAGCTTTTGCGTTCTTCCCTCCCTCCCCCTCCCTTTTAAAACGACCACTCGAGTTATACGATTTCTCCAAAGTGTGTACGACTTCCAGAGATTCTTGTCCATGCATTTCTGCGCGACTCTCTCACCCTCTCCCCACCACTCACCCTCGCCTCATTGCATTTACCTTTAGTAGGGGATGATGTGACTCGATTTGAAATTTCTTGCGTGAGGGAGTATTGACGACGACGAGTACTCGAGTGAAGCTCCACAGAAATTAGTTTAGAAATTTCCGAGCGTCCTCCGTTTCGTCGAGGGTTTCCCTCCTTTATCCATCCCTTCGCCGTTGCCCCCCTTGGTTGCTTTCCTCTCATTCACTGCCCCCCACCTCCCCAAGCGATGTAATTTTCCCACTCCCCCGGTTGCGTCTTGATTCATGCGGAACAACGATCTGCCACCTAAAGCTCAACCAAAACTTTGTTATTGAGTTTGCAATTTTCCCTGGGTGTACCGTTGCACTTGGTGCACTAGAAAAGCCGCAGTACCGACATACGCACAAAATTGGGTACTGTGGGGGTAGTTGGATGGAAAAATCATAGTTTAAGGCTGGATGTTGTGACGCACGTAATTGCGATGCACGTCTCCAGCGCTCGTTAACACAATTTTGATGGCTGGAGAGGGGAAAGGGAAGACGGGTTCAAGGGTAACTGTGAACTCGCGCTAACGAGCGAGCGAATTCACACCTCTGAAGAGGATGCTTTGTGCAACTGTCGAGGTTGCAGAGGCGAATGTGCGAATCATCTTAGTGGGATTGACATTCGATGAAACGTTGAGTTATGGCGCTGGTGGTTTTTATTTTGCGATCGAATTTAAGAGAACCACGCTTTTTGCCGACAAAAAAAATAATAAAATTATTGCCAAAACTAAGAATTTTTCTCCGCTGCTTTACTTTTTCTCAAAAGCCCAGTCTCTCATCTCCACCACTCACTACCCTGCTGGTTATAAAAGTATTTACTTTCATGCATGAATGCATGACTTTATGGAAGTTCGAGGGCGGATATAAAAGGCGACGGAATAATTCGATGCCTTTGGAAGTGAATTAAAAAGGTTAGGAGAAGAGTGGTGGGTGGCTAGGAGTAATGTGACGGACGGGGGAGGAAGGGAAGGGCAGGGTGGCTTGAGTGAGCATGTTTGCTTCGAGATTTTCATTTAGTCGATCGGCTTTAGGAGTGGAATTACAAGAGTGGGAGTAAAGGTTAAAATTCTCTTGACGTCTTAATTAAAACCTGGGACCCTGGCGGTATAAGAGAGGGTCGCGGTAGCACTCGAGATGAGTTTGTCAATGAGAGGAGAAATGGGAGGGAAAAAAAAGAAAAAAGAATGCGTTTCCTCCCCTTTTGCCCGTTGCCCTGTGTCCTCGGCACTCCCTGTGCACTCGAGGTGAATCAATGGATTGAAGCATAAGGAAGGAAAAAGTTTAGTTAAAAATGACTTTTACTCACTCACTTGTACTTTTCTCTTATTCATAATTTTCTCGTAGGCCAATTAATTTCACCTCGGAAGACCTCTGGGGACCTTGAGATGGGAGAGAGATAGAATGAGGAGAATGGAAAACTGGCAAATTGAAAAGACGCCGGTTGTCATTCAAATTTTGCCGGGTGTAATCCACTTATTTGCGAAGTTGGAACAAGTTTTTATGTCATGTAGACGGAGGTATTTTGTGCATTATAATGTCTCCTGTTGGATGATTTAAAGAGAAATGAAAAACGATTTTTTTTCTAATTGAAAAATACAATGGGGAATTTATATTAATTTCCCTTTACTTTAAAAAAATTGGCTAGAAATCGATCAAGTGTTCGGAAATTGACTGAATTTGGCCTTTGACTTTGGCTAAAAAATTCCTTTTCCATTTATATGGGTAAAGACGAGGTATAATTTTCGCTGAATATAAATGCAATAGAAGATAAAATGAATTTGATGGTTTTACGTTTATTTTTAGTTTTGGAAAGAGCGAACGGAGGTAGATGGATAATACCAGCAATTATCTGTCGACCATCGCTAATGGCCTAACCTTATTTATATGCGGGATTTCCAATAATGCAATTCATTAGAGGAGGTGGGGGTTCAGGATCGAAACAATAGCCTCTCGGTGTATTTAAAACGGATTCTAGCCTGACCTTTATGTTTTTTGTTCGCTCTTCCCGCATTCTTTATATCCCAATGTTTGGGTGTTCAGGAGAATGAATTATTCAGTCTTGAGAAAAAATTTTTTATAGCTGGTTTGAGGGCTGGCTAATTAAGTAAAATAGAAATTGCTGAAAACCGAAACAAGGAAGAAAAAACAAATTTTCACAAAATATGTCATTTCAGGACTTGACTACTAGAGTCATTTAATCTAATGTAAAAAACGAATTCCATGAACTTATAACGACACCTTTTAACACATCGACAAGTCTGCAACTCAAGAGGAAGTTCTCGAGTTGCCCCGAGGGGTCTAAGAAGCCAGGAAAAAAAAAATGACGACAGGAGGGGAAAATGTGCAGTGGTATCGATTGCACTCAAGGATTTACGATTAAGGCACACTCTCCACCCTCTTTTGCCCCACGCGAAATTGACACTGGGTACAGTGTCTCCAAGTTTTCACGCTTCGAGACAGTCTATTGGCAGATAGTTTCCTCTTTCCAACCAGGGCTCGATGCGAATCATGGAGATCAATACAGAATTTATCCATTAATATTCATGTAAATGTAATGCGTTCGAGATGAAAACTATTGGAATAGTCCCTCCCTTTGTATTTGGAGATTGTTGGCTCAAAGGAGTCCAGAAGGTTGATTTGACCTCTGCAACTTCTTTCAAGATTTCAATGCGCCTGAGAACCCAGCAAGTAAATATAGAGTCTATTTGAAAGCCAATGTTAATAATATGAACAGCGTAAAAAATAGAGCAATAAAACGTTGATAAAAATTTCTTTGAAAGTGGGAAGACAATGGAGACTGTAGTCTGCATTGTGTCAATCTCTTTGGCCATTTCGATGTTTATTTCCAAACTCGAGCGAGCTTTCCCATTTTATTATGAAACAAATCAACAAGGGCTTGCGATGGGATTTATTGTAGTTTGAATGCAAGAGAAGATGTTTTATTGCAATGGGGGAAAATAGGAGTATTCATTTTGATGGAGTCATTTTAAACTGCTTTTTTTCGAGAAGAGCTCGTGAAAAATAGCCCGTGAAAATATTGCTTTTATTTCAACCGAATGGAATCCAGTGAATGAAAATCAATATTTTCGCAATGCATGAATTGATGTTTCCTATTTTTATTAGCAACATCGGTTGATAAATTTTTGATTTTCTTTTGGGAAATGACAATGCGCAATTTTCGTTGTATATTGACGCTCAAGTGAATCAAAATTGCAGTTTTATTGTGTTTCAATGATCGCAGAGTTTTATTGAACACAATTTACGGTTTTTTTTTCATTACTAATATTGCAAATATTTTTTATATTCTCTTCACTCTCTTTTTTTTCAAATTTTTCCTTATTTTTGACATGTTTGGATATTAAACTTAGGTTGAATTATGTTTCAATTTAACATTCAGTGCCGAATTTCAATTAATTCAAGAATAGATTTATTTTAATCATCTTATTTTGAGATAAGAGTATTTTTTCATGAATTTATTTTACCGTAGATCGTAACTCAACGCCTCTTCTGCAAACTTTGTGTTATTTTGTTCAAAGCGAATTTGTCACCAATTGCCGGTAAAAATATTGCTCGTATTCCCCATGAGTGGAATCCAGTGAATCACAATAAATGTTTTCGCTGTGGATGAATTGATATATCTTTTTTTTTTTATATCGAAAACATCGGTTGGTAAAATTGTTATCTTCCTTTGGCAACTAAAAATGAAGGGAATGAAGTTTAAAATTTTATTATATTTAAATCGTAGAAGATTTTTTAAAATGAATAGTAGAATTTCCATTGCATTATAAATTAAATGAATACGATCTTTTTCTGCTTTTTCGTGTGCAGTAAGTTTTAAAAAACGTTGAAAGCCAAAAAATAATGATGTTTTGAAGGCTCTCCGAGTTATATTTTTGTCTTAATTTTCTAGGCCACAAAATAGATCAGCGGATTGAAAATCGTCTCACGGGAATGCTTTACTTATTGTTTGAGTTAAAACTGAAATAGCAAACTGTTGAGCATAATTTAACAGAGGCTCCTGGCATGTTTAAATTTATGCGCAGTCACTTCTGAATGGCAACAAAGACTTTGGATGGAAGAGAGGACGAAAATAAAAAGTAGAAAATCTGGAGAATGTGTGCATGCAGGGGTGATCCTGGAAAATCGTTACGGGGTCATACGACAATCCCGTTGGCGGTACCAAGGGGGTCAGAGGGACCATCGTACGAAATTCTCCTGCCGTGACGCTCTCAATTCCATTCTATAGGCACCACTCGTGAGGCACGCCCGTATATCCTGCAAACTTTACTCATGCAGCTGCGCCACTCACATCCCCCCAAATTCGACGAATATTCTCTTTGCAGTTTCCAATTTTACGCGACTTTTTTCTGAATTCTTTTATTTACTTAATTTGTCGATGGAGTGCGGGATTTGATTGAGTGATTTTGAGAGGAGAAATTGAATTCCATGTTTGAGTTGATGATGTCTGTTGGGATAGAGGATAAAAAAAGAGGTGATTTGATTAGAGAGGTGTGAGGCAGAATATGTGAAATTAAATCTTAGATCAGAATATTTTTCATATTTATTCATTTAAATTTGCAAATGTGATACTTAATGCAGTCAGCTTTATATCCCTGTTTCCTGACCATCTATAAAAAATTCTTATTCAACTATTAAAATCATAATTATAGTTATATTTAATTAGTGATTCTCTTGAATAGAGTAATCTTGTTTTGAAGATTTCGTTACAGACTCAAAGTAGCAGTAGTTCATCCATTTAATATTGTGGAACGGTTCTTTAAACCCAACAAAATCCAGCGTCAATCGCCAACAAGTCTCTCCCCGATAATTAAGACGTCCCACTATGCAGTTGGCAAGTCGTGTATCGTTATTAATAGCCTGTGAGCTTTCGATAAAACCAAGAGAAATAGTTCCGCACATGAGATTTATTTTTCCACTGGGAGAGTTTCTTCCTCGTTCATTCAATCGCCACAGTCGAGATAAATTAACACATTGGGAATAATCATCGATACTACTTCGGCCCAATGGTAAAATATAATTTCTTTCCTCGCTAAAACAATGTTAGAAGTGTTTTAATTAACGCCGTAATTTATGTCGACAAGTTGACTTATTTTAATTGATTAATTTGTTATTCTTAGTGCAAAGAAATGCTAGACAGATAACCAAAAGTTTGTTCGAAATGAGATTTGTTTTGTGCGCCCGCTCTTAAACAATAGAAAATATTTTCAACTCCAGAAACGCTTTTCTCTCTGTAATTTCATCATTGACTCTCTGAGATCCGGGGGATCGTGAAGTCTTCCCTCAAGATATCTCCCTTTGTTCTCGATCTTGACCTTTCGCACGATGAGAGTTCGATCGTTTGCCCCGCGGGCACCTCTTATGCCCTCCCCCCTCCCCTCATCCTCCAGGCTATTCAACCTCCTCCTCTCCACCACCTTGTTCAAGTCCATCGCATTCCAGAATCCCCACCCACACCGACCCACATGTACATTTATTACGAGACAAAACGATACAACACTTAGTCTCACCTTTGGATGAATAAAAAAACTTGATAAAAAAAATGGTGAAATAGGAATGAAACGAGATGAATTAGATCACGAAAATGATTTTATTGTTGTTCGGTGGTGAAATTCGTTTGTTTTTTATGGCATTTAATAGGGTGGGCCAGCGAAATGGAAATCGGATAACTTTGAACGTGGCGTGAGACCGCAATTGTGATATAAAACCACGGGCCCATTATGATACCTCGTCACGCGATTGTTATTTATTATTGTTTTCATTGTTGTCTAATTTTTTTATTCTCATTCACTCTTGCGTTGGCCGAACAAATGGGGCATTTAGGGGTTTAATGGAGGCTTTATGGGGGATCACATGGGAGTGGATTTAATCATGAATTCATCTCATTCTCCTGGGATCATAAAAGAATTGTAGAGTCATAAAATAATTTGCACCGGAAATGGCATTAATTTCGTAACAGGTCGTCTCGTGAATATCTCGGCAACTTGTGAATTTTGAGGAAAATGTCAGAATAGCTTTTTTTAAGAAATCAAATTTGCTACAGTAAATATCTTATTAGTTTTTTCCTCAACAAATCTTTAAACTCAAGCATCGTTTTCAAGCTGAATGAAATCACTACAGCATCAAAGTGTCCAATCACGAGATAGTTGGTGCAAAAAAATATAAAGTACTTCCGATCGTTTTGTTCTATCAATTATTCTCACTATAATTTCATTTGCAGATCTGCACAATCAACTATTTCAAAAAGCAAATTTAAAAAATAAGGGAAAAGCCAGAAGAAATGTGTAATAGCAACCAAAGTATAATTTCTAAAAATAGTGCCTCGTTAATCTCAATCTTAAATGTCTCAATGAATTTGAACTCGAGTCTATTTCTCAAGTTGAATGAAATCAATGCAGCATGAATGCGATGACAAAGGATAAATAAACGTTGACGGTTGACGGCTCATTGTATGACTCCACAGACTCATTACATTATTATCTCATTTCCGGGATGAGTCACAGCATCAAAACTCGAGTGAAGCAGTTCGGCAAGAGGAGTGAACCGAGGTTTCCAATTCAATACTCACCCGTACACATCCCAGTTTATCATACGTAATGCTCGTGTACATGGGACACAGGCTTCCAATGTCGATACAATGCGATGGCAATATATTAACCAGTAACTTTCAGACAGGTTGACCCAGCTCCGACAAATTATTGCGAATCGATTGGACGCTCGTTTGTATTACCCTCCCTGTATTATTTCGGTGTGTAAACCGCGGGCAATTGCAATGAAATTTTCAGCATTGTTGGATTCTATTGTTCTAATTTTCCGGGCCAAATTCGAAGGATTGTTATTGTTTTTAATGAGAGTAGTGGGGACATTTTTTTATATATAGATTTTTATATAATTCATCCAATCCTGATTATTCACAAGCAAAATTTCAACTGCAATTAATTCGTTAAACCCCAACGTTACATCTTCCTTTATGAGCTAATCAGTGTCTCTTCCAGTTGTGTATTTATTTTGGTATGAAATACAACTCGTCCATCAGTATTGTTTTTTTCACTCAGCTCACTCGGCACTGGCGTTATACAAATTTTCCTCTATCGTTGAAGAAATTATGAATATAAACTTTTTTCAATTATTATTATTTGTAAAGAGTAGTCGACCAGACAGGCTTGATCGATCATATTTCTTCTTGTGGTGGACCTGTTGCACAGTGATTTGGTCGACGATATCATTCGTGTCTTTTCTCTATGAATAATGACAGTGTATGAATAGAATTGATAGAAAAAAAGGAAAAAGGAGACAGACATCTGGATGTTACGTCACATGGGGAAATTGGATTTTTATGACGGGAGTTGAAGCAATTTCCGATAATAATATATTGTAAAATAGTGGAATCAGCTGTCGAGGGGAGAAAATGAAGCAGTTAAGGCTAGGCAAACGTTCTGTGAAATTCCAGATTATTTGAAAAAGCCAAAATGTGTAAATCATTTCTCAAGTACATGCTGACCGATCGAGCGATCAACTCACCATTCATAAAACCCCCAATTACCTTATAAATTCTCTCAACGAGCCATTGGAATTTTCCCATTAGCCCTTAATTAACCCCCACATCTGAACTCTGTTCCAGGTGGTAGTTGAAAGTGCCAGTGGTGCCCAGGAGTACGGTGACCTGGAGATTGACGCCGACTCCCCAGTGAACCCTGACCTCCTCTTCGATTCGCAGCAACCACCGATGCATCTCTACGTGCTAACTGAGAAGAAAGTATCAAAGGTGAAGGTGCAGGAATGCTCGGTTTACAAAACCTGCTGGGATTGCTTGGGCGCAAAAGATCCCTACTGCGGCTGGTGTTCACTCGAGAACAAGTGTAATCTCCGAAGTGACTGTCAAGATGCTGCCAACGACCCTCTCTACTGGATAAGCTACAAGAGTGGCAAGTGTACGACGATAACAACGGTAACGCCGGAGCAGCTTCAGAAAACGACGGCGAGAACTCTTGATCTTGTCATTGATAATTTGCCGACACTTAATGGTGATTTCCTCTGTGCATTTTCGGCTCTCGATAAGACACTTATCACCAATGCCACGAGAAAGTCGTATGGAGTCAATTGTACAACACCTAGAACTGATCTACTGCCATCGATACCAGCTGGACATCATCATTTCACAGCTAAACTGTCTGTCAGAATGACCAATGGGCCTGATCTCGTTGCAACCAATTTCACTTTCTTCGATTGCAACACTTACTCCTCGTGCACCGAGTGCGTATCGTCCAGCTTTCCATGCGATTGGTGCGTCGACGGACACCGGTGTACTCACGATACAGCTGCCAATTGTCGCAATGACATTCTCGTCACTGGAGTCAGTGTATGTGTCGTCCTAATCCAAGTTTTAATTGAATTGTCCACTGCACAATGAGCTTTTTTTCTTCTTTTTATTCTCCTTACGGGGGAACAAGTTTTATTGAATTGGAGGAATTGTTTGTTCACAGCGGATGGGACCGAGTTACAGAAGTGGACCTGCATTCTGCCCGACGATCAATGCTACTGACTCACAGGAGATTCTTGTGTCTTCGGGAATTAAAAAACCTATTCGGGTTAAAGTTCATATCATAGGGGTGAGTGAATTTTTCTTGAGTTTGTGTTTGGAGGAAGTTTGTGAACAAGTTCTTGATTCAATCTTTTTTTTTTTACCGGACCGTACGTGAAAGGGGAAATACGGTCGTCTGAGTACTTTAGACTGATTATTTTGACGATATGACAGGAGTTGCTTTGTAGTTTGATATATTCACGTAAATCTCAATTGAAAACTTGATGATCTTCATTTGATGGCAAATTCTATTCCCCTGAATTTTATTCTCAACATCTCTTTCAGCAATTCATCATCCAAACCCGATTCGTCTGCCAATTCAACATCGAAGGCCGGGTGACGAGCGTCAACGCCCGCCTCCTAGCTGACACGATCTACTGCGACGACATGGAGTTCTCCTACACCTCCCGAACTCCCAACATAACCGTTCCCTTCGCCGTTATCTGGGGTGGTTCCAAACCCCTGGACAACCCTGACAATATACACGTCGTTATCTACCGCTGCCGTGACATGGCCGACAATTGTGGAATGTGCTTGGCAATCCCCCCGAAATACGGTTGCGGATGGTGCCAAAGCACGGACAGATGCGAAGTGAAAGATCAGTGCGGCCGAGGAGCTGGCATCTGGCTAAATCGAAATCAAACCTGTCCAAATCCAGTGATCCACTCGTTCGAGCCCATGATGGGACCCTGGGAGGGCAACACCAATGTTACAATTAGAGGGATAAACCTTGGCAAAACATTTACCGACATTTACGCAGGAGTGACAGTGGCTGGAGTTCCTTGCCAACCGTACGAACAACTTTACATCCGCACCAAGCAGATTACCTGCAGGGTAGATGGCCCGGGCTCAAAGAAGCTCGAGGTCGGTCCAGTTATCGTCAAGATCGAAAATTATAGAGGACAGTCTAAGGATAACTACGAGTTTGTAGATCCTGTGATTGATAACATCTCACCGAGGTACGGTCCAAGAAGTGGAGGAACAATCGTGAAGATAACTGGCAAGTACATGAACGCGGGAAGTGAAATTAGGGTGATGATCGACGAACTCCCTTGTTCAGTGATATCTGCCGAGTTCAACGAGACTCTCTGCATGACCTCAGCGAGCAGCATAAACCGAAACGGAACCCTTCTAATGACCTTCGACGGCAGAAACCGAACCTATAACGGTTACTTCGAGTACGTTGACGACCCAACGATAGAATCTGTCGAGAGTGGAGTGGCTGGACAGATGAAGATCCCGAAGGGAGTTCCTGCGGGTGGAATCAAGATCTCAGTCACTGGAAAGAATCTGGGCTACATACAGAATCCCCAGATGTACGTCTACTACGACGAGAAGATGTTCGTCTCACGTTGTGACGTCTTGAGTCAAACGAGTATGGACTGCCGTTCCCCATCTATCGAAGTACCTGACAGCGTGGGGCTCGACGCAGAGCGTCCCCTTGCCCTTGAGTACGGCTTCAGAATGGACAATGTCACTGGGGTTCAGAACCTCTCTCAAAACGGATTCAATCACTTCTTGCTGTATCCAAATCCAATCTACGACGAGTTTGATGAGGAAGTCAAGTACTACAAGAGTGATTACTTGACGATCAATGGCCAGCATCTGGATAGGGCATGTCAGGAGTCTGACGTGATCGTTCAAATTGGCAGCACATACTGCAACGTGACATCACTATCAAGGCAACAACTTACTTGCAGACCTCCTCCATCGCAGCCGCCAGCCCTCAGTGCCGAGGGTCTGCCTGACAAGCAGGAGCTCCCCGAAGTGATTGTCATAGTTGGTAATACCTTAAGATTCAACATTGGAAAATTGAGCTATGCTCTGCCAGCTGGGCTCAACGGACCGCTCTCCAGACCGGCCCTCATCGGCGTCATCGCAGCAATCGTCATCCTCGTCTTTATCTTCATCGCGTTCCTGATTGCCTACAGGCGAAAATCGACCGAGAGCAATCGAGTTCTCAAGAATATGCAGGAGCAGATGGATATACTCGAGTTGAGAGTTGCTGCCGAGTGCAAGGAGGCATTCGCCGAATTGCAGACTGAGATGACAGATCTCACTGGGGATCTCACCAGTGGAGGCATTCCCTTCCTCGATTACAGGACCTATGCCATGAAGATTCTCTTCCCAAATGTCGACAATCATGTCGTTCTCCAGTGGGACAGACCTGAACTGCAGAGAAAGGAGAAAGGGCTACGCCTGTTTGGACAATTGATTATGCACAAGACGTTTCTGCTGCTGTTTGTCAGAACTCTCGAGAGCAATCGGTACTTCTCGATGAGGGATAGGGTAAATGTCGCTAGTTTGATCATGGTTACACTGCAGAGTAAGATGGAATATTGCACTGATATACTGAAAACTCTGCTTGCCGAACTCATTGAGAAGTGTATGGAGGGGAAAAGCCATCCTAAATTGTTATTGAGGAGGTAAGAAAAACTAGTACTTTCTGGAAGATATTATGTCAAATTTCTGTTGCTAATTTTTATTCCTCATTCAGAGTAAACTTCAATGTAAATTCCCCCGATTGTTCCACCATTCTTGACTTTCTCTAGAGCATCGTTATGCAACATGAAATAATCTCCCATTATGATCTATGCTCTCTCTTGTACTGACAAATTTTTATCCACTAAGAATTTTCCAGTCATGTCGAAAACTTGAATTTATTATCATTATTAAATTTTCAGTAATATTAAAATTACAGTATAGGCAGAGGGGAATAGATTATTATGAGTGAAAACATTTAATTAGCTCCACAAATTCCAACCGCTGATCCAATTTATCATGACTTTTTTCAGAACGGAAAGTGTGGCAGAAAAAATGCTATCCGCATGGTTCACATTTCTTTTGTACAAATTTATGCGAGAGTGCGCTGGTGAGCCACTCTACATGCTATTCCGTGCTATGAAGCAGCAGGTTGACAAAGGCCCTGTTGATGCAATCTCCTCGGAAGCGCGTTATTCACTTTCGGAGGAGAAATTAATACGACAATCTATTGACTTTAAACCAATGGTTCGTAATTAATATATTTTTCATGTTCACAATTGCTTTCCATCTTTCAGTTATTACTGGATAAATCTCACCATTCCCTGTAAAACTGGACTGTCTATCCTATTTTTCTGCATGTTCAGCATAAGAATTTCCATCCTTATTTATTAGTAACTTTCAAGTGACGATGATTTTCTCGCTCCAAAGAAAACCTGTTGAAGGGTCTGTCCACTCTCTTCCTGAGTCCATGATTCATATGAAGCATTATACAGTATTGTACTTTTCCACAGACTGTCTTTGTGACAATTGCTCAGCAGACGGTGTTCAGCAATCTTGATCCTACAACGGAGAATGTGCCAGTCAAGCTCCTTGACTGTGACACAATTTCTCAAGTAAAGGAGAAGGCATTAGATACCATTTATCGTGCCACTCCGTACAGCCAACGACCGAGAAAAGAGGATCTTGACCTCGGTAAGTGGATTTTTTAGTTTTAAGGGTTGAATGAGGGTCATTAAGGGAACCGGCAAGTTGTTTTTATTAATGATGAACTTGGTGAATTGCTTGAGGGAGGAAGATGTGAGTGATTGGGAGGATTGAGAGGGCGAGCAGTAGTGAAATTAAATCAAATGCTTGAAATGCTTTCTCTGTATTTAATCCTGATTTATTGGGATGCACTGGAAAAAAAACTTCTTTAAATAGCAATCATAGGACGAAAAACTTGAATCCATTTTGGCACTTTGCTTCCAGAATGGCGAACAGGTGCATCAGGAAGACTGATCCTCTACGACGAGGACACGACAACAAAGACGGAGGGTGAATGGAAAAAGCGAAACACCCTGAATCACTACAGAGTGCCAGACGGTGCATCGTTGAGTTTAGTCTCCAAACAATCATCCATCTACAATCTCTCGATATTGTCTGAGAAAACAGACAAATCACACAAATACGAAACGCTCAATCTAAGTAAATTCAGCTCAGCAAGTCCACCATTGTCACGTGCCACATCGCCCCTAAATCATGATCACGATGGAGGTCTCAAGGTCTGGCACTTGGTGAAGCACCACGACACAGACGCCCAAAAGGAGGGTGAACGTGGCAACAAAATGGTCTCGGAGATCTATCTGACGAGGTTACTTGCCACCAAGGGTACACTCCAAAAATTCGTCGATGATCTTTTCGAGACAATATTCAGCACTGCGCATCGTGGATCTGCACTGCCACTAGCCATTAAGTACATGTTTGATTTTCTCGATGATCAAGCTATTCATCATGGCATATCTGATCCGGAGGTTGTACACACGTGGAAGAGTAATTCGCTTCCTCTCAGGTTTTGGGTCAATCTCATTAAAAATCCAAACTTTGTGTTTGATATACACAAATCGAATATCGTGGATTCCTGTCTCTCGGTTGTTGCACAAACATTTATGGACAGTTGTTCAACGTCTGATCATAGGCTAGGTAAGCTACCGGTGTTTAAGAATTTTCATTTTATTTCTATTATTAACTTGTTAATAGTTGAAATTAAATTGTTGAATTTTCTCTGACATTTCAGAATTTATTCCTCATGCATTCCGATATTTCGTTTGTGCATGAAGAATGCTAGCGATTTTATCAAATTTGTTGATTAATTTCTGTGTATTTTCTGGGCTTTTTCCAGGCAAAGACTCACCGAGTTCCAAGCTGCTTTACGCAAAAGACATTCCAGTGTACAAAGAATGGGTAGAGCGTTACTACTCGGATATTAAAACCATGCCAGCAATATCTGATCACGATATGAATGCAATGTTAGCAGAAGAGTCAAGAGTAAGTATTGAAATAGGGGAAAAACTAGTCAAATTCTTTGAAGAAGATTTATTGGAAATTTCTTCCCTTGTTGTTTTTCCAATATATCCAAATATTCAAATATACTCATTCAAAAAATTTTACCTATAAATCTTCCACCACAAATTAAATGAGATTATTAATTAGAATCTTTCGATCCCCAGTTACACACGACAGAATTCAACACGAATTGTGCCCTGTACGAGCTCTACACATACGCAGGAAAGTACAACGAACAATTAATAGTGACCCTCGAGGAGGACGAATTCTCCCAGAAGCAGAGACTGGCGTACAAACTCGAGCAGGTGCATAATATAATGGCAGCGGATGCTAATCCCTGATGTCCCGTTATACCGACCAAGTATCCGACAAAGCCCCGGCACGAGTGGCCCTGCTGAGAGTCTGTCAACACTTGGGTACGGATTTAATTGCCATAAAAATATCATTGAAAAACGATTGAACGTGGCCTAATGCTATCAATGAACGTTGTGCCGTCGACTCCAAGACGACAGAGGAAAAGACAATTTCAATAGATCAACGTTTCCCCGCGTATCAATATAATTTCGCTGCAAATTGAAAAAATAAAATTGTTTTAGGATCGTCCCCATTTTGTGATTTAATACGTGAGAAAAAGTGAAAAGGAAAGTTAAGAATGCACTCACCCTCGATTAATTACGATTAAAGTGCGCGCAACGTTCGAAATGAAATTGTGTATCGAAATAATAATAGGTGTTTCATAAATGAGTAATTAATAAAAGAATGAAATAAATTTTAAATAAAAAAAAATAAGCACATACGACAAAGTCTTCTGGAAGGCCGCTGGCTGGCAGGTGTGACTAATTATCATCGCACTTACCGGATAATTGTAAATAGTATACCAAATTAATTTAAATAACAAACGATATTGCAGTAGGATTACAATTGAAATCACGCTCACACTCCGGCGGCCGACGAAATTATCGTCATTTGAAATCAATAATCGATTGGTGAGCTGATGGCGATGAGAGATCTAACGATCAAGGGTTTTTAATAAGATGAAAATTATTTGGGTATGCGAATTTTCAATGATTAAGTGATGAATGAATGAGACTATTTGTAAATCAGTCGTTCAAATATTGAATTTGTAAATTGTGCAACTGATCTATCCGCGCCACGTGCCCGATGTCAGCGACTGACGACTGATGATTTAAGTGAAGTGGTGATGATTTTAAAATAAAATAAACATTTCCATCCACGCATTTATTAAAGACGAATTGATAAAGGAAATTCCAGTTGATTGAGGCAAAATACGAAATGAGTGAAATATTAAAGTCGATTGGTCTCGGCGAGGGAAGATCTCTATCACTTTTTTATTTAACAGAAAAGCAACAGAAAATTAGCAAATAAATAATCGACATGATTATTTGGGTAAAGTTGAAATTCGTGATTATTATTGTACAAATTTTCTAATAATTAAAAAAAATATATATTTCTAACTCTAACATTTGAGACAGTGTTACGATCCACTCCATTATTAAAATTTTAAGCACCTGCAGAAGTGGCAAATTATAAGCCATTTGTTTTCTTACTAATTCTCTGTTTTTGCACATGCAATCGTTATTCGATGCTATTTCATTAATTGATACAAGTTTCTTTGTAACGAGTCATTTCACGAGAACATGCCATGAAGCTTTTTTCCCAGGGAATTAAATTTTTCCCAATAAACGTCTTCTCTCATTTTCCCGTGGAATTAATCCCTCCCGAGAGGATCGCAAAATTCCATCACTCAAATTATTACGGATAAAAACCTACATTGACTGGTCTGAATTTATTGGATTGCGATCAATTAACGTTGGAAAAAGAAGCTAGTTAAATAATTGATATGAAAAAAAATATATATATATATATATAAGATTGGATGGTCATTATGTATATGTGTACATACATACACTTTAATCAAATGCCCAGTGCATTGAAAAAATTAATAATGAGTAGTTAATAAGAGTAACGCATGTATATGTATATATGTGTGCGTGCTGTGCCCTTCCGTAAACAAAAAAAAACACGATGAATAATATTGTCGCGAATATGAATATATATATTCTATATAGACGCACACACATTCGAGGATAATGAGGAGATTACGAAAAAAGAATGGAAAAGACGTAAGTTTAAAAAAACACGTGAACAAAAAAATAACAGTGGAATAATATCTTTTTCGAGAGTAATGAGATGGTGTAATAGTTGATAGATAATTTTACTACAGGTAAATGAGTAAATAAATAAATTGATATGGACTTATGGTCAAGCGCGCGCGAGGCCAGCTCGATGTGACGGTTGTGTTGAGTGTGCGTGCTTCCCTCTTCCTAATAAAACAAAAAATTCTGATTGAATAAATCCCATATCCCCCTTCCTCATCCTCTTCCCGACCCTAAGAACTATTTGAATGCTGGGGAAAACTGACATTTGACAGAAATATACAGCAGAAAGCGTTATCAACGTTTGGCTTTTGTACAAATACTCGTTAGTCACGAATGAATAAAGCAATTGAGCTCGATATGCCACAGTTTTTATCAATGAGTTATTGATATTAAAGAGAAAAAAGTCAAGTGGTCGTCAACGAAAGAATTATTTAGAATGAATCAAGTGACATTATTGCACTGGACATGAATTACAGTTTTAGACGAATGATATTTGCAAAAAAGATTTTTTAAAGGTATTTATTGCAACGATTTTCGTCATAAAAGATTCTAATAAACATTTTTGTGAAATATTTCGGGGGATGGTAGCAAAGAATGAGCTTGTGGGAGGCCTGCTGTGGAATTAAAATTAACAAAGCAAATATTCATTCGAAAGTTCTATAATTCACTACCGAACCATAATTTGTGCTGCTTGTCGAATGAAAACTGTAAATTTCTGCCACACTATGAGTTTTCTCCCAGTAGAGTTGATAAAAGAATAAATTTAAAGTAAATAAAAAAAAATCTGCCATATATTCTTTCAATATCATCGAATCATTATCATCATCATCATCATCATCATCATCATCATTATCATCATCATCATCATTATTATCATAATTCATCAATACTCGTCGCCTGTAATTGTCATCAATGCTCATTATTGTAATAAAATGAAAGATACGCGACAGTTTCTCGTGTTAATAAAGAAAAAAATCACCTCTAAATACTCCTAAATGAAAACATAAAAAAAACAAAGTACCACCTTTTGTGCCACTCCTAAATATGCTTCAACGCCTCCGTCGTCATGTTGTTGTCACTCTTAATTAATTAATTGTAATATAAATAATGGAAATAATGAAAAGATAAAAAAAATCACTGTTGAGTATTGTCATGATTGTAATACATTGATATTGAATTGATATGAATTGATAATCATTAATTAAACGTAAAAGGAAAGAATAACAACAATTAAACTCTGTGGATGTAGCCATGTACGATTCAATGTGACAGAACAATTTTTTTTATAGATTGACTCTTCTTTCCATTCTCTCTAATAATTTTTCTCTCATTTCCATTTTTATTGATTTTATGGGTGCGAATTCGGACGCGGTGCGAATGGATCGGTGCGACTGTATGATTTTTTCTCAAATTTGTGAGTGTGTGTGTCAACAAGTGCGTCAATTTAAATGTGCAGTTGTTCGTGGAGAAAGTATTTATTGCTCAAAAATGAATAATGAAAAATGAAGACGAAAATGAGAGAGCTAAAGAGACAATTTGAAAAATTGAAAAATAAAGAGTAAAGTCGTGGTAAGTGGTAACGAATGGGTAGGACAGGTGAAACAAAATCGAACGGAAAACAACAGTGAGGGGGAGGTAATTGTGAGCACTGAAAACAATGTCAAATTTTTTCAAGTGAATTGATTGAAGCTATTGGTTTTAAAAAATCTCTGGTGAAGCGGAAAAATGTCATTTGCCTTGAGAATAAATCAGAAGGGAAGTGGGTAAACGTTTCGAGTCAATTTCATTGTGAAATATTTAGATGAATATCTGGGACTCTAATGAAAAAGAATAATTACAAAAAGAATGAAGGTAAAAAAAATGCAGTGTTTTTTTTCGAATTTCTACCAAAAATTCTAGGATAACAATTATGAATTACTGTTTTTCATATAAACTCCGAATACCCTACTTTGTTTTTGTTTACATGGAAAATCCCATTGTTTTTTGCTAAATGGCCAGTAAATGTATTCTTTGTCACTTTTATTTTTTATTCTTCCGTTTTAGATGTGAAAAAGAAAATTGTAAGAAAAATTCATAAACGTTTCAAGTTTCTATTTGTAAAAAAACAATCGGCAATTGGTTTTCCACTAATTATTAATTTGTCGGAACGATTCCCTCCCTCCCCCTCCCTTAAAACTATCTCATAACGAATAATAGCAAATTTTGTAGATGATCTCGACAGTGAGAGATTTCAGCAAAAAATGCCGAAATATTTTTCCCCTGCAACCCCCACTTGCGATATAGTTTCCCACCAAATGTTGCGTTTTCCCTATTCACCTCCGACAGTAAAATCCCATGAATAAATACCTAAAAAATCACTGTGCCCCTCCCCTGCGCACGCCAACTTCTAAATGGTACTAATAAACCCAAAGTGCCTCTGGTAGATTTTTGGGCATAAGCTTGAGTATGCGAAAAAAATGAACAAAAAACTATTAACATTTATTAAAGAAGAGATGAGGAAAGAAAGGTTGAAAACACAAACCAATAAATGATAATAACGACGAAATGAAATAAGGAAAAAAAATGAAACGAGAAACCACTGCGTATGCACATGAGTATACATATCATGTTGAAAATTGCATTGTGCCACGTGTGTATGTATACCGTGTGCATGTGATTTTTTTAGGATAGTTTATAGGATAGTCGATAGTAGACTAGTCTCTGTGTCTGTGTGTCTGTCTGTACTACCCCCAAATCCTCCTCTTGAGAGTCTGTCCTGTCAATTTGCCACTCTCCATCACTGCAAATGCCCGATAAATCCCTTGATAAGTACGAAATTAATGCAAACGAATAAAGGATTAATTAATGATGGATTTAATGAGCTTTTTTGCCATATCTCAACACCAAAATCGTCGAAATTCCTTAAATTCTGGATTGAAGGGCCAGAACATTTTTGCATTTTTCTGAAAAGTCTTTTGAAATTTGCCCATCAAATATCGAACCGTTTCCAGGATAATTTAATAAAATTAATTAAATTCCATTATTGTTTTATCACATTTAAACTGTAATCCAACTTAAATTCAACAAAGAATTAAAATTCTCACATTCCTCCTCCCCGTTGACAAATTGGCACCTTTCCTGAGTAAATATAAATATCGATGGTTCCGTAAACTAGTAAACAATGGGAGTACTTGAATTGAGAATGTAAACAATCCTCCCCTCACATTCAAAATTTGTCAGTCATTCGAAATAAACTAAGATGTGTACTTTATAGTTAAATACGGCTTGCTGCCCACCAGTCTACCGTCGTGTGCGCAAAACGTAACAATAAATCAACGTTAACAAATTAATTAACAAAAATCAACAAGAGTATTTGATTAATAAGAAGACACTGTGCTGATGTACGCGCCTAGGATAATGATTTGTTATTTTCTTTAAATTGCCTGATTGTAATTTTCAGCGTCCAATGATCTTGGTGTTTTTATCCATCAGTAAATTCCGTATGTATCCGTTGGAATTTGAGTGAGAATATATTCTTTAAGGGTCTCATAATTAATTCAGGTGAAATGGTAAAACATGAAAAAACGGAAGAAGAAAACTCACCGGCTAATTAACTAATCATCACATTATCTTCTCAATGGAGGACTTTACGGGAAAATATAAAGAGACATTTCTTGCTTGGAATTTAATTATTTGCAATAAATATTTAGGTATATTTTTTCGAAACATTTTGTTCATTAAAGAGATAAAGAGATAGAACATTTCTGTTGTCACGTTTCACCACTTCAACGCAGCCATTGTCCTTCGCAAAAATACTGATTTAAAAAACGTACGGAAATGACGACAAAATAAATAATTGTGAGAGAATAATTAATTTGTATGAGAACAATTTGTATGGAGTGAATGTCCATGGACAGTGTAAGACTGAGAGATGCAGCGATTGGAGATTGTTAACGTTTTTTTCGGAAAAAATGGGGTTGATCTCCTCTCGCCGCTCATTTTTACGTCATAAATTCATTCATTACGATTACACATAAAGAAAAATGAAGATGAACATAATAATGCATCCAATTCACATGTTTACGTATTACGTTTACTAATAGTCATGGTTTAATTTTAATTTTTGTTCAGTATCTTTTTTTTTATATCAATAAAGGATACTTGAATGAATAAATGAAAATATTGGGAATAGAACGAGAACGAGAACGAGAACACGATAAAGATCAAGAACACGAAATACTAAAAAGAATTATGAACATCCTTGGGAATGAATAATTTTGTACTTGTTTTTAAATCTTACAATATTATAAATATATATAAATAATACTGTTTTACTTTTAAGTTATCCAATTTACTTTTTGATTATTATTATTTTTGTATAAATGTGTGATTAATAGTATGAATAGTGTAATAATTTTGTATGTTTATTGAACCAAAAATAAATATTATTGATAATGATCAATTGATTTTTTATTAGTCATTATTTTTTACAGAATTTAATGGCAATTGTGCGTCAATATCTTTAGTAATAGCATTCAGCTCAGATTCTATTACACTGATGTCATTAATCTGCAGGCTTTTGGGGCCAATTGTGCTGAGAATCACGGGGAGTAATAGGAGACCATGCCAGAGGCCAAATGTGATGGCCAGGAAGAAGATCTTGAAGAAGGTTTTGAAAACGTAGGCCTCTGAGAATATCAGAGGAAGTTGAGAAAGTAACATAGAACCAGCACCACAAATTACTGCTACTCCTATGTGCCTTACAGCCTTTACTGCCCTTACATGACGATTATTACCTCCGTTTGGAGACTTGCTGTGCAGGAAGGCGTGGGCTACGTGCGCTGCGTAGTCTACACTCAGTCCAACTGCTAATTCGAGACCTGGTGTGTTTTTCAAAGATTATTTCCAAATACTGGTTGCGTTTCGTAAACGTGTGAATAGTTTGTTTATTAACTTTCTCCAATCGAGAAGAGAACATATTTGTGGAAGGAATAATCTTATAGATAAATCCACGAATTGATTGTTTTTTTCGTATACTTACCAATACAAGAAACGATATCAATACTCAGTCCCCAGTAATACATAAATCCACAGATGTCAACCAGTGTTAAGCTGACACACAGAAGAATCCAAAAGCACGTCTGCGGCTCCGCAATCAGAACTGACGTGGTCCCCATTACACAAATGAGCGCGAGGAATATATTTCTAGTCACTTCAGTTGCAATTACCTTATCCGTCACCCACGCACCGAATACAGTTGTCCAGATGAATGTCAATCCATCAATATTGGCACTGGCCAGTGTCAATTTAGCATTGTCCATCGCTGGCAGCCACTCATCAGGCCCAGAGAAACTTTTGAAGGCGAAATTAATGCTCGACACTTTTATTCTTGGAGCACTCTCGCCACAGGTGAGGTTCGAGAAGAAATGAAAATTACCTTGGTATTTGCCACCCATTTGGCTGAATAGAAACTTGGAAAGGTACGATGGAAATTCTTTTGCACTCAATCCTTCATCCCTAATATCTGAAAATTAATGGTATGTTGAGAAATAATATTAGGTAATTAAGTAGTCCATATCTTTGAAACTTGGTATGATAAAGAAACATCAAATTAATAAAAAAACAGATCAAATCAACTATAATATTCAATAGAAATCGTAACAACAGTTTGAGTAAAATTACAGAACATACCTTTCTCGTAATACATCTTCACGAAATCAGTGAAATCATGTGGCCAGGACTTAACATGATCGATAGTCGATAAATTCCTGAACGAATCAGTGAATTCAATAATTCTAGGAAGTTCAGTATGATATTCCAAGTCCCCGAGGATGACCATGGAGGGAAATCCATTATTTGGAAAGTGCACATTCCGTACGGCGATGAACTCCTGCAGATATGATCCCTGCGGAAGAAACCAGTTCATGTCGAACCACTGCTGGAGCTGAAAGGTCCCCATCACAGCAACGCTGGTAATGGCCAAAGTAATTCCCAAAACTAGCAGTTTGCCAGGAAATGTTAGCACTATTCGGGAATAGACATAGTCTATAACGCAACATACTCTCGATTCACGTGAATCGTTGACGGTTGGCTCGTAACGTTGATGAACTAGGCAAGGAAAAATGCCGTTTCTTTTGCTTTCCACTCTTTTCACGTCCAACGAGAAGAAAGCTACAAAGAAGGTGATTTGAAGGAGAAATGTCACGAGAACTCCAACTGCTGCATAAATGCAAAACGATTCCAGTGAAGGTAAAATCTAGGTGATTAGAAAAATAAAGAGCATTAATCAGAAGATGACTCAATTAATTAACAAGAGGTCATCGCCAACCGACAATTAATTTCCAACTCAAACATATAATTATTTGTATTCTTTGTGTTAATCATTCTTAGCGCTCCAGTGTGTTAGCTATCCGTGAGTCAGTAAACGGTATTTCACTAAATAGCTTTCTTTACAATATTGACCCAATCCAGGACTGGAAATTTCTTATCTGAATAGCCCTTAATTTTTATCGTATGAAGAGATAAGGAGAAAAAAATACGCACTGTCGACGCCCCAATGATGAAAGCCACTACATCTGTCAAAGAAGTGATGCAAATGGCAGCCCCAGCATGACTCAACATCATTGCAATTCTCTGCTCCACTGATTTCTCCCGATGCTTTTTAACGCTCATCAACTCCTTCCATGATGCCATCATGACAAAAATATCATCGACACCTAAACCCAGCAGCATCAGAGGTAAAGATGAGTGGACTGGGCCGAATGGTACTCCAAGTAGAGAGCATGCACCAACTGCTACGATAAAAGCTCCACCAACACACAGCAATCCTGCTGTAGTCAAACAAAACTGAAGAAAAAATAAGTGAGAAGAGAAAATGAAATCAACGATTTTAATTTTCCTGCAGTTCCGAGTTCTTTGTTAAATAATAATAATAATAATGCATGAAGAGGTGAATCTGAACGAATACTTACGCGGTATTCTACCCAATTGAATCGAGATAATATAAATTGTACGTAGAGAGTCATCAGGATGGTTCCTATAATCACTTTAGTAATATCTTGGAACATTGTTGAGGAGCTAACATCTCCAAAACTTCTCCCAGCTTCAAAAAATAATTGAATACTTCGATTAAATGGATTTTCGTCCTTCAAACGTTGAGCATTTTCTTGAACTTCTTTCACGAACAGTGATTCCCAGTTTAGGACGTCGAGGGATGCCTGAATGATTTTGTACAACATTTTTTTTTATAAGGTTTGAAACTTCAATCCTATTGAAATTAACTGTAAAGGCATGATTAGGGCACAAATGAGAAAGCTGATTGTAGCATAGTTTATTTGTCTGTCATATTGGGATAATTAATAGATTTAAAAAACAATTGTGAAGATATTTTTTTAGAACATTTCAGAAGGTGGCCTCTAGTATAAAATAAAAATAATAATGATTCAGAAAATGTTCGAGTCTCCATCAAAGCCCAGACTCTACATTACAATTAATAATTGGTATTTATCATCATGATTTATTGAAGCAGATTAAAAAACTCACATTACCCAGTCAGCAGTTCCAACATCATTCCCACTTTCTCCCATGTTGATATTCGTAAAATTAATGTGGACCATCCACAATGTCTTGACCGCTTTGGCAGAAATGATTCTACCCATGTAATCAGTCTCAATTCCTCCTAACAATTCTGAGAAATTCATAGGGTGGCCTAAAGTGGGGCTCAACTTAGCCGAGTGCAATTTGTGGATAATATCTCTCCTTGTTTGGATTCTAATGAGGTCAGAGTCGAAGTTCCAGAGATCGAGGATACTGAAGAGAAGACATCCCTTAGGTAAACTGTTGAAGATTTTGCAGTATAGATCACTGGGTGCGTGAACACTCGGTTCAAACCTAGTTTTGTTTATTCGGGCGATCGGTTCTTCGTCGAAGAAGGCGTCATCTACTGCACGTTTATTTCGTATTGTGTATTCTGAGATCAAAGGTACCCTTCAACACGCACAATATAACATAAGTAAATTCTCCAAGTTCTAAACGTCTTTTTCCTGCGCATGATGCATTGTGTGATAATTGGGGTTTTTAGGGGAAATTATTTGAAACACGATTCCAAAGGAGATCATTAAAGAAATTTAAAACTCACTTAAAACAAACGTCTGTCCACGTTAGTATTGGTTCTTTACTCGTCTGTACTGACAGGATTCGTTTAGTAATCTCATTCAACTGAAAAAAATGACAAAAATCAGATGCTCAGAAATTTGTCAAATTTAGGAGACAACGGGACGGGCAGCGCAGACTCTATTGTGATCTTATTAATACCTCATAGAGCACATAAGGCTCCAACACATTGTCGGCAGTGAGAATTGTTGTCTCTGTCCTCTGCCCCTCGTCAAAGTTCTTAAGGAGCCACTCGGTGTCTCTCACAAAATCCGAATCCGGTGGTACCCACAATTTCAAAGGATTCTTCTCTTGTCGGAAGCGATAGAGACCAGCGAGGCATAATAATACAGCTATAGTACTTCCAGCAATCCATTGCATCGGTGATCGGGCAATATTTAAGCCCAATCTGTAATAACAATCAGTAGATGAAATAATTAGATTATAAAAATCATATTACATTTTTTCTAGACACCTAGAATATTTTCCATTGTAAAATGTTCGAGAAATATCAAACAAATAGAAAAAAGAGCAATAGAAATCCAACATACTGTTTATCAAATCCACAACAACACTCATCTCCATCAGCACAAAATCAAAAAAAAATTCATTTACCTGTAGAAAAAATGCTGGACCCCATGGGCCACGTTCTCCGGGACATTTTTGATCCTCCCCCAGAGAGACTTCCTCTTCCTGACGTTCTCCTCAAACCCCTCAGCCATAATTCACTGATGCTCCGCTTCTCTGAGTAACAATAAAAAACAATTACCCAAGCAATTATAATGATTCATCTGTCTATCCAATTACTTTTAATACGCATTATTTACAATCATTAATTCTCATCACTCGATCAATTTTATCATTATAATGATACTCCGCCGATTGAACAAACCACTTGGCACAACAAAATTCCCAACAAAATGCTTGATAAGGCAATCTGACACTTTTCACTGATAGACCTTCAGGAAGAAGTGACAAAAAAAAACTCATGTAAAATATGGACTAACCTCATTTCTGCTATAGACTGGTCATTCTGGTCTGTCATACTGGCTCTCCTGGTCTCTGCGCTGTGCATCGACTACATTATGAAATAACAAAAAATTGCTGATAGTTAAATGGTAATTGATACCTCGATGTTTTTCGATGACAATTTTCCAAGTAAGATTATGTAACTTTTCATGAATATATTTATATGAATTGTCTTGATTTTCTCCCCAGAACTGATAATAGGAGTGCTCAATAATTATTTGGAGGATTAAATATGGTTTTCGAAATACCTTGTCAACAATTTTAGAGCGAAGAGACACGTGTGATTTGTTTACACCTAAGTCATTGTTGTCCTTTGTTGTCATGCACATGTCAGGCCTCACACAGGCACTCACAGGGGATGCCCACCGGTACACATGAAACAATTTAATAAACAATTCACCTAGTGTATTCTATGGCAAGTAAATTAGTATTAGTATATTTGGATAAAATTTTATGTTAATGAAGGACAAAAGTTCAAGTTCAGAATTATTGAAATGAAATGCATGCAGTGAAGAGAGAAAAACACGTGAATTGAAATTGTGTTGACATGATTCAATCTACAGAGGCTATCATGAAAACCTTTTAACCCAGATGCACAATAAAAAGGTGAGGCGAGGACGTGTGTCAAAAGGAAAGATAGAAATAAGAGCCAACAATCGAACTGAAGGAGAAGCAAGAGAGGCGTCGAGTATTTATCTGTAGTGAACTTAATGGGTCTTTCAAAATCATCGAATCGTTGACGATGTTTTATGGTAAGTAACTGATCTCCATTTAGATCACGAATGCCGGGTGTTTAATAACGGATACACCCGTAACAATGACAGTTTTGACAAGCCGTTCAGCCCAGACATGTTAAAGAACCGCTAAACACGTGACAATATTCGTGGCCTTTAAAAGCCATTCCAGTTGGGCTAAATGACTCAGTCGAGCATTGCAAATCTCGGGAAGTATGAGAAGAACTGAGTGGACGAAAAAGTTCATGTGTTGGCTGGTTACTTGGGGTTGTTGGGTGAGTTCAACTGGTTTATTTTGATTTGTATTATAAAAAAGAATTGAGATAATGCTAAAGAACGATCTCCTTCCAATTTTCAGATTCACTTATATACTATCCTTCAATGTGGAGTGATCACATCAGCAACACCCGACGACACAGTCTTCATCAACTTCCCCAGGAATTTAAAAGCCTCCAGAGCATTAGCAAAACATTTGTACCTCCCCCCCGAAGAGCCGAGCTTTATATTACCAGAAGTGATCGACAATCGTATGAGGAATGTCGTTACCAGGCCTACACAGTCCCCAGACATCCAACTAAAAGCCCCGAGTCCCAGTGAACTATTAAACTACTCCTATCAAACAATAAGACAAACCAACTCAACGTTGAATTCAAACGCCTCCAACGCCATCACCATCACCATCAGCTCGATGTCTTGCAGAAAGGGAGAGGATGAGGTGTACTTTCGAGCGTCAGTCGTCCCCTTAAAGTTCAGGGATGCTCCCATAGTAGAGGGGAGTGCAAGTGATCGTTGCAGAGTTGAAAGAGTGAGAAATGAATTTAAAATCGACTTCTCGGGTGATTTATTTTGGAATTGCGGAGTGCAAGACTGTTCGGTCGAGTCTGAAAAATTCTACTGCCTCAATCTACGATTTCCCGTGATTGCTGGACTTCGACTCAAGGAGGACACGAAGCTTGTACTGAGATGTAGAGTTCAAGAGCGAACTACTTCTCACATGAAACGATTTAACGTTAAAACAATAGATACGTAAGTATTCGAGTGATTTCTCAGTCTCACTGAGTTAAGTCTAAAATTGGCACATTGACAATTATCACTTTGACACTCCGAATTGGAGTCTTGCAATATGAAATTTTCAAGTCTCAATTTAAAGACCGAGCAGGAGACGGCTTTCAAATTCGTGTAACCCAAATTTTGACCAATTGGTTGGAAACCGAGGTTCTCCAATGTGTTAGACTCTTTTTCAATTACAATTTGATGTTATAAACTTCCGCAATCATCTTCATAATACTCAACATGTTGATTTTGGGGATAATTAATTCATGAAGATGATTATACGGATGCTCAGCTCTGCTAGAATGGCTACGAGAATCGCTAGCGGTGGTCACAAAAATTTATTCGAAACGGAGATTGGTTTGTATCGAAAAACTTTTGGCTCGGATCCTCTATTTGATGCGAGAATCCCGCCCGGTGGCACTGTTATTCTTGGCGAGGAGATCCTGTTGAGAGCTGTTGTTCGGGATGGCGATGGTGAGAACAAGTTATTCTAATTGATTATTCATTTGCCGAATTTATGCATTTATGTATTTAGCTTGTGGGACCTTACATTTTGGGTACTTTAACATGGTAAATCGAAAATAAGCGAAATATTCAAGAAAAAAATGAATGAACAATTAATGGTATTCAATTTAATAGAATCCATTTGATTGATAAAAAAATTCATTTCTGCGGTATTACACTCCGCTAAATTCCAGACGCTTTTAATATCTGAAAACTTTCCGAAAAGGTTTAAATATTTACAGTAATAATTCCTTTTAGGCTGGAAATACTCGAAAATCAGCGATGTTACAATCAACTTCATTGAGAACAAACGCCAGAAGAGAATTATGAATAGTGTATCAATATTGGATTCGAATGGTTGTCTCAATCCAGAAGTCCGAGAAATATGTTTGAGAGAGCAATACAGAGTTTCTCCCCTCGAGAGCTATCTGATTTTTGAGGCATTCATGTTCGACAACATGAGAGAAACTGACGAATTGATTATGAGCGTCAAAATCACGGGATGCTTGGAGGGGAATGACTGCCTTTTGAATTGTCCCGCAAATCACGGTCGAAAGACGAGAAGCCTCAACACACCCCGTAATAACACGATGGATTGGTTGGATGAAATTTCTTTCAACGTTGTACTGCCCCAGCAGGAGCATCCAGAATTCTTCAGTCAAATTCATATGATCGTTGCTTATATACTATCTTCGTTGATTTTAGTTGCTATAGCGGCATTACTATGCACTATAAAGGTTGTAAAGGATCAAAAAATCCAGAGAATTCTGATATAGATAGTATGAAGAAAAAAAATTGAAACTAAAACATGAAATTCACCATCTAATATTGATACTTGTGCAAGTATGCATTCCCATCAAAATTAACGCAAGAACCAAACAATTCTATTGTTTCATATACTACTTCATAAGTTACATTAATTCACCGAAGACCATATTTAATTGATAAATATTTAATTGAGTAAAATAAGAGTAAAATGTGTAATGCAATCATCTCGACATGAGAGTTGAATTTATTGAGAAAAATATTGCTTCTAAAATTCAAAAGATGATATAAAACCCATCGAGCTCCCAACACAGTTTGACGCCCAGGAAAAATCCCACTGTGGAAAAAGCAAGATTTCTCATGAATGGGTCCTCGTACATTTGCGACATGATGCACTTGAGCGAACATTTGCACATATCATCGAAGTACCTGAAGCCCTTGCGGAGCATGTAATCATCCATCTCCGCCTGTTTCTGCTCCCTCTGTCTCTCCATCCACTTCTGCCGGCGACAATAGCTATCGCACTTCCTTGCTTTCTCCTCGACAACTTTTGTGGGATCATACTCACATAAATCTGGACATTTTTCGGAGCTACTAGTGTTCTCTTCACCCGACGATTCACTGTCTGATGGTGGTCTCTTGCGCTTGGTCTTCACTGCAACTCGGGCCCCTCCGCATACTTCATTCTCGCACCCAATGCCTTCTCGATCCTCCTCGAATGTTTCAGTTTCTGATGATTCTTCACCCAGGAATGTTGATAGATTAACTGTGGCGCATTTCGAAGAGCTTTTCGTCACCTGAGAAGTATTTTCTTCAGTTTCACTGGCATACTGATCTTGCCATTTTCTGGTGATATTATCCCTTGGGGATGGTGTAGAACTCCTCTCCGTGGAGTAATCATCATGAATAGGCTCTGGTGATTGTTTAGACTTCTCGAGAGTTCTTGTTCTTCTTTCCTTGCCCGGCCTCTGGTTCTTCTTCTTTTGTGGTGTTCGTTTCCATTTGCTTCTCTCACTTCCTGTACTCTTTCCTGGTATTGTCTTGTACTCTGTCGCGTCGGATAGGATCGAATCTAAGTCTGTGGCTTCTTCGAGTCCTGAGGTGTACTCAGTCGCTACGTATTTGTCCTCACTCCTTCTCCCGGCTATTTTATTCAGGTCGGGGAATTAGTTATGGAAAAATTTACCATCATTTAGAATTATCTGTCAATTTTAATCTAAAAAAAAATGAAGATGTGTTCATACTTCCATTAACATGTATAAAACTGTGGATAAATAGAGTGGACAATAGATGTCATTTATTTCTAATTTAGTTATCGATGTGAAGAAGCAGATTCATTTTCCAACTTTACCTCTCGACACTCGTTTTTTTTCCTTGCCACACTTCTTGCCGCAGCCAGGCATGTTAATTACTTATTGCAGAATTTGTTCCTTCAGAGGTTGGAGAAAATGAGAAGATTGTGATGTTTGTAGAAGATTAGACAGAAAAACAGTCGACGATTTATATGAAGGCTTTTATCAGCATATCCGCTCCAACTTTACTCTGTCAAAGCCCAGTTGGAAATTGTCAGAATAATCTTTGTGAGTGTTTGGAGAGTGAATCATCTAGAAAATATGGAGGAACTGAAGGCAGGGAAAGCAATGGATCATGTGGAGAAATTTCCTTTGAGGAGGAGCAAGAAGAAGAGGTCGAAATAGTAGTAAACGAATCGAGGGAGAAATTGTCTGTGTGGAGAACGATTTTGGAAGAATGTAGGAGGGAGAGGGAGGAGTTGAAAGAATGGGAGAGGGAACAGGAGGAATCAAGATCAGAGAAAACTCCTTGTGAAGCTGTTGAATATCTGGATAAAGAGATTTTTCAGGTTCTACTGCCCGCGATGGAGAAAATGATGAGAGAAGTGCGGAAATGGAATGCGTTGGAAGTAAATTGCACACGTTTATATTCCACTTATGGAAAAATATCAAATTACTTAGATTATAAATGGCTCCTGGCGAAAATATTTAAATTTTGCTTATTTATTAAAAATTGCTTATATATTAAAGAAGAAATGATGATTAAAAATAAACCCAACAGGATGCGAAATGTCGATTCAATGCTCTGGATTATTTGGCCGAATATCTGTGGAATAAGAATCCGAAGAATCCTGCGAGACAATTGAATTGGATTGGAATTTTTGAAATTCCACCGTTCAGACTTTGGTTACAGTCCAAGTACAGTTTTTCAACAATTAATCATGTTTATGAATATATCTCATGGAAATTTAAATGGAAAGATTATTTTTCTAACAGCCCTAGACCAATTTATCCAAAATCATGGCTTTGGACTCGGGATGAGGCAGCATCGATCATCCAGAGAAATATTCGGGGGTGGTTGGTGAGAAAACGAAGGGATGTGCAGGAATTGCGAGAATTCTGGAAGGTTCGAATAATAGCGACTCATTACTTCAATTGCGGGATAGTGAAGGTGACAGTTTCAGAAAACAAAAAAAAAATTCTCCATTCCGAAATTTTCAGGCTCTTGCTGCAGAACGAGCCGAACGTGGCTCGTTAATTTCTTCCATTAATTTAGGTGAGTACGAAATTCTCCCTGGGATAAACGAGAAACCATTTGACATCTGTAAAATCTTCAACGAATAAAAATTTGCGAATGAATTCAGTGAATGTCGTCTAAAAATTTCAACGTAATAGTTTTTAATTTCCAATGACTGTACAATTTTTCTGTCCACTCAATTCAATTACAAATAAATTAGATTGGTTTAACGTTTGCATAGAGTCCAGGACTCGCCGGTTTACCCAGAGAAATGCTGGGAATAGCGGTAGGTGTCTCTCCCTCGTCCGCGACTCGATAAACCTTGATACCGCTCAAGTTGTACATAATCTCCATCTCCGGGCGTTTATCTAACTTCTCACCCCGGGCCTTCATATTTCTCACCATAATTTCACCAAGAAGAGGTGGCAATTCCATCTTCCTCGGCAGAATTACCTCGGGACGGTCAACCCTGTCGAGGTACTTGTGCTCCTCATCCTTCGGCACCAATTGAAAATCAGCTTTGTAGGTACATCCATCAATCTGCTGTACCTCAGGATCTTTTTTCCCTCTAAATGTGATTTCCACGAGAGCCATGCATTTTCGAACTGTCTCTGTCTGCACCATAAAATGCAAATCGGTTTGATCAAGAAAACTTAAAAAAATAGAGTCTAGGAAGTTCATGAAAAGATATCGCAATTGAATACATTAACAGGAATACCAAAAATTATTTTTTCCATAGAAAATATAGAAATAATGTACAGAGTGGAATCTAGAGAAACATATATAGCATAAAAGTAGTACTTATCGATTTAAAAAATCGATAGAACAAGTAAGTTTTTGTACATTGCAATATTTTTTATTGGAATATAATAATGTATAAATAATTACCGCAAATTTAGGAGATGTTATCACTTCTAGAGGTAGTGCTCCAACTTTTAATATCTTCATGAAACAAGGTTCGGGATACCGTTGAAACCGTTGCCTGATGACGATCCTACCTTTTCCATGATTCTTCAGGTTACCAACAAGTTCCCAAAGTGTTTTCCCTAGGAAGTCATTGGTACGACCAATCAGTTTCACCGGCATTGGGTAAATAATACTTAATTGCCTCTTTTCAATTATCAATAAAATCACTGTCAAATTTTTGGGGTTATGTTGTTATTACAGTTGCATTCCAAAAGGGTAGACCAAAGAGGTCAGGGGAGGGATTTTGGGCGTATTTGCCTACATAAAACTTATTTTTTTCTCCCGTTAGAGAGCGTGCGATACAACGAATTGTGTGTAGATTTGAGAACCCAAACGTGGCGTTGTTTAAATTGAATTATCCAAATAAGTAAAATACACCTGAAACAATTTCTAAAATACACCTGAAACAATTCTTAAGCTGGTGATTTCACAAATAGCTTATTTGTGGGTATGCAATAATGATAATAATGGATAATTGTAAAATTTTTATTTGTCTAGTTGATCAACAATAATTGGATCAATACA